>PVKA01002272.1:0-12730 GCA_004027165.1 Ctenomys sociabilis | reverse complement strand
AAACACACAAGTCTATCTGTACACATGAATAAAAATTTGATAGGGTTCAAGATTTGAGGGTTGTAGTTTCTGTCACTCCTTAAACTGTCTTTCTCCTTCATTATAACCTGGTTTATCTTACTGGTTCCAGAATTCTGAGACACTTTGTATTTTTTTCTTTTCTTTTTTTTCTTTAGAAATATTTGGCCAGAGCTGGGTGTGGTGGCACATGCCTGTAATCCCAGCACTGGGGAGGCTGAGGCAGGAGGATTGTTGTGAGTTCGAGACCAGCCTGAGCTACAAAGTAAGCTTAAGACCAGCCTGAACTGCATAGTGAGAGCCTGTCTCAAAAAAAAAAAAAAAAAAGAAAGAAAGAAATATTTGGCCAGTACCTGACCTATTGTGATGAGGGACATTTAGAGACAGGGTAGAATGCATCTGTATTACTATTTACAAATCTGAATTTGTGAGAGATTAATATCAGTGTCCTTGAGCAACGTAAAGCATAGACATAAATCATAACAAGCCTAAAAATATATCAGTATGCTGATGGCTCCCAAGCAAAATATTTTACAACAGAGGCATTAGGGTTTCTGATGATGCCCCTGGTGGTCTGTGCCCTGAGGTTGTGGGCTCAAGAATGGCACCAGGGGACTTTCCAACCTGGGGTCCCCTGCAGGGGCAGAAGGGAAGGCCCCAGTTTAGGCTGGCAGCAGCTGCTGGGGTTTATGGCTCTGGAGCTGAGGCTACATGAAAGGAAATAGGTGGTGCTCTCAGCTATGAGAAACAGAAACTCTGACTCAGCTGGCTCCTCAATGAAGAGGAAGCTGTCACCTCACACCAGGAAACAGGAAGCCGTGGCAGGTGTGGCCCTCAAGCAAATGATTCAGGGTCTAACAATGGCTGCAGACTGTGCCTCTTTCTCCTCCTCCCTGCTGCCCCCAGCAGGAGCTTTGGCTGCATCAGAAGAGGCCAGGGCAGCAACCAGGCGGTGTCTGTGCTTGTACCAGCTGTGCAGGGCACAGGGCCCCAGCCAAGGACACAAGCCTCTGTAGTCTGCTGGTCAGTTTAAGTCCTTTCTTCATTTGAGACTCTACCCTCCCCCGAGCAGGCCCCTGGTGCCAGATGAACTTCTAGGCTGGGGACCATTTGGCCCAGGATAACATGATCCACCTACCCCTGCAACCAAGAAAGAAATCTCAAGGACAGATGGGAACTGTGGCTCTGTCAGGGAGAGTAAGTGGTTCCCCGGGTGGAGCTAGGCAAACTGCTTCCACTTCTTTTGTGTATGTGTTCTAATTGGAGGAGAAGAGAGAAAAGAGCAAAAGAAGACAGACAAGAGTCCTTTTTATCCAGGAAAGTACGTGACAGTCCCCAAAGGATAGGACCTGGTGCCCAAGTTGGACTTGGAACTCAAGGTGGTACACAGGTATGTGCTGCTACAACCTCCCAGTTCTGGGACGTAGGGATGCAAAACCTGTCTACACTGTGCAGCAGGCTCCAGATAGATTTGCATGGTGACACATGGCCTCTGGGAGGATGAACTACGGTCTAGGTCAGGCCCACAGGCAATGCAGAGAGGAAAAGAGGACAGCACACTGCAGGCTGCCGGGATGGTCCTAGGCCCTGCCCCACTCACTATCATCAGGGCAGGTGCAGAAAGGGCTGCTGTGCTGGCCCCACACCTGTGCTTACAATGGGAGGAATAGTTTGCTGGGCTGGGAGTGCAGTACTGAGGTCAGGTTCTCAGCAGACAGGTGAACCCCGCCAACACACACACCACACCACACCACACACACACACACACACACACACACACACACACACACACACACACACACATTAATCTTGGCTGATGAGTGTTGCTAGGGGTTGAGACAGGAAGGAAGCTGTCTCAGCCTGGCTTCCTGGGCCTTCCACATGGTGGTTTATCAAGGCCCTTACTGGTCTCTGCAACTGTCCAGCTGTTCCTCAAGCATCCTTTGGCCCCTTTCCTTTTCAGCTGCTTGGGTTGCTGTCCTTTTCTCCCTCCTGGGTCACTGGCCTCTCACTTCCCTTCCTGTGTTTCTGCCCAGAGGCCACCAGCACATCTCACTTCAGACTTTCATTTGTGACCAAACTAGGATGTTGTCCTGGTTGGATCAGTTGTGTTGGAACACACATCCCAGTCTGCTGACTGGACTATGACCTGGACCCTGTGGCTCTACAGGTAGCTCTCAGACATGAATGTGTGGGGTGCAGCCTTAGCTCAGTATGACCTGGCCATGTGATATTTGCAGGGCTCCCCTTCTCCCTGAGTCATAATTCCTTTATGGGAAAAAGCAGGGAGAGTAGTAATTACCTGGGGTAGCGAGGCAGGCTTCCAATTAAACAGTGATTCTTGGGTAGCCGAGATATGTAAGAGTCCCTGATGCTTAAGGGTGATTGCCCCTGTAATTACTGGTGGTGGTGGCCTACGTCGGGAAGCCTGCGGCTGTGACCTGTCCACCAGGCTCCTGTGGCAGAGGAGGCCTGCAGGTGTTTAGACATACATGTTCAGCTCATAACTTTTGAGTCTTGTTTTTAAAAAACTATTCTGCCTTTGCTGGCTAGCTCATTGCACAGGAAAATAGGAAAACACATAGTCCTTTTCCATTGGTATTGAAAAGAAGTTGGAGAATCCCTAGAGCACAGCTAAGGATCTGGAGACGCAGCTTAGAGCTTGGAGCAGATGCTCCCATTGAAGCCAGGTGGCATTACTGAGAGGGGGACGCTGCCAGCCATTCAGAGGCAGCCTCCACTGACACTGGCCTGAGACACAGTCCGGCAAAGGGTCTTTGACCTGTGATCACATGTGACACTGCCAGTGAGCCAATCCCCATTACAAACACATGTGGATGTTGTGGAAGTGTCCTGAAGGGTAGGAGAAATTATTTAAATTATCCCATTTTTCCCATGATAGTAAAAATAACACACAAATACTGTGATGAATGAAATTCGTGTTGGATTTCAAAGTGCTATTATACGTATAAAAATACCATTTAGTGCATGTTCAAAAGAATTTCTTGCCAAAACAGTTGCAGTTCTCTGCCAAAAGTGTCTTTCACTACCCTCCCTCATAAAATAAAGGAGAGAGGAGGAAGGATGGGAGCTGTTTAGTTGTACAACAATAGCTATCTGTGAGCAGTCTGAGTAAACAGATCAGAAGCTGGCTGTCAGCGGTGCCCAAGTAAATCCCTTCTCATTATAAACAACAGCAATCTTAAAAACTCAGATGGAGACAACTTGACATCAAAAATCTTTTTACTGTCTTTTTTTTTTTTTTTTTTCCTATGAGTGAAATGAAGACAATCTAGTTTAAAAAGGTAAATTATTTGCCAAAACAAGGAACTGCCACAAGTGGAGGAAGAAACCATGCAGGTATTTTGGCTCGAAAGTATGTTAAGATCCAATGGTCCTTTATGCTGTCCACTGCCGTTGAGCCCTGTTCTAAAGAACTTAAAATAAATAAATAAATAAATAAACAGCAGAGAAGTGGGAAAAGATCAGGGACTCAAGTGTTCCATAATCCCCTGTGCTGGCTGGGTGCCACCTGGCGAGCCATGTTGGGCTGGTGGCAGTCAGCATATGCTCTTCATGTTTCTTTTCTCTGCAGTTGTCAGGGAAACAGAGGGCTAAACTGTCATAAAGATGATTGCTAGGGGTTACAGGGAAGGTGATGGGGGGCAGAGATATGAGCAAAATAATTTCTAAATGTTGAAGCCCCTCTCCCCAAAACTGGGTGGTGCCATACATTTGACTTTGCTTTATTTATTTATTCATTCATTTATTTAGTCAGTTAGTTTAATAACATGCTTTGCACATCTCCCCATGTCAACATCTGTGGATGTTTCATTCTTTTTAACCTCTTGCTTGCATGGCTATATAACTGACTTTTCTAACAAATTCCTGTTGATTGACATTGGGCTGTTCCTGATTTTGGCTGTTAGAAAAAGTGTTGCAGTGGAAATCCTTATTCATAAGTACTTTTGAACTTTGCATTGCTCTCTGTAAATCCTGAGGCATAAAGTCAACTGCATCTCCAGTCCCCCACCCTCCCACCAAGGTCCAGAGATTTGCCCACTTTCTCCTAAAGAAGCAGAGACCTGAGTGGTGGTGAATGGTAGTGGCTCTTGGGGGGCGGAGGTTCATGTCTTAGGGAGGCACAAGACTGAAAAGGAGCAGCAGGAGAAATTAGCCTAAGAAACTGACATTGTTTGCATAATTGTCTGCAATAGAAAGTGCGCTGTGAGATGAGGACCTTGCAGATTCAAGAGCAGAGGTAGTTTCTCTGCCATCATGTTCGTAGCAGTGCTTCTCAAAGCATGAACCTTTGGGTGATCTGAATTAGAGGCATTGGGGCAAAGATTCCAGAGGTTCCAAACTGGATCAGTGGTGCCAAACCTGCACTGAGCCCGCAGCTTGCTTCAGTGACTTCCTCCGTGTGAGCTGCAGTTTGAGAACATGATCGGACTCCGTTAGCAGGTGACTTTCTTTCCTCTGTATTTATTGGGATCTTCTTATATTCGGACATAGTGCCACCATCTCACTTTTTTATTTTTTATGAGCAGAATATATTTATTGAGGTAAAGAAAGCTCCTGTCTGAGAGAGAGACAGGAGGGGGTCCTGAGTGGATGTCCCCCCACCATCTCGCTTTGTTACATTGATTTGCTGTGGCTTTCCATGCCTTTCTTTATACTTACATTATTTCTGTATTATTGAAATGACTATCTTCTTTACTTCCTGTTTCCTCTAGATAGTAAAAGTTGTTTGATTTAAAACTAAAACTTTAAAACTAAAAGTTGTTAGCTCTTTCAGAGCTTGCTCTGATAATTCAAGCAGCTGCTTTGCATAAGAAGACACCGGGTAACCTATATTCAGATCCTCCTCTGAAGGATGTGAAACCCTTGGAACCTTCATCATTTGTCACCCTCTGCCTCTCTTCCTCCTTATTGGCCTACCATTTTGTTTTACCTGTTTATTTTCTGTGGTGGTGGGATGGAATCTAGGGCTCCCCTCTTGGTACACAGGCACTCTCCCACTGAGGGGCACCCCAGACTGGTCCAGAATTTCAGCCTGCTGTGGTTACTAACCACTTTGTATCTTTATGGCTGTTGTGTTGTTTCATTGGGCCGTTTCCATTACTAATTCTTCCTGTAAGAGTTTATGTTTGCCATTGTTTCCAAATACCTCATTGCCCATCATGCCTGCTGATTTCTGTTTTCTTTCTGGGTTTGATTTTCCTCTTGATATAAGGGAAAGAAACTCATAACCTGAAAGATATCTGGGACAAGTTCATGTTCTCTAAAACTGATTAATTTTAGGAACAATGGACGTTAGCAGCAAAATATATTTATTGAGGGAAAGAAAGCTTCTGTCTGAGAGAGGGACAGAAAGCACCCAAATGGGTTGCCAAGGAACCTGCCTTTTCCAGGGATTTTTATACAGTAAAACCAAGAGGTGAGGCAGGTCCAAAGTGGGAAACATGGGAACTCTAAAAGTGGGCATAAGGTGAGACAAAACTATGGTCAATCAATAAGATTACAAGCATAATTGCTCAGGAAAAATTGATTAAACTGGGATCAAATGGGGAAGCAAGTCACTTAGCAAGTGGGCATGAATTCAGAACAGGGGCTTTTCCTTTAGAGTGTTGGGTTAGTGACTCTTGCTGACTTTCTCAAAGTGATAGAGACCTATTTAGAATATTACTCCCTGATATTTATATTAGGGAGGTATGTGTCTCTTTGTTGTTTTGTCTTGAGGTCTGACCCAGGGAGTTGTCTGTCCCTCTTACAGTTGCAAGGTATCTTGTCATCCACACTAGCTCCTTCCACGGCCTAGCCCTGTCTGCCTACCTATAATGTTTCTATCTAACTCGGTTGCCTACAACACTTTTGTGGATGTGGCTCTTCTGTGCCCAGCATCAAAGTGACTCTGGCCCTGGTGAACTCTTCAGCCCTGTTTGAGTGCTCCTCTTGCTCACTGTAGAATAATGGTTCAGTGTAACATGGCGTTGTGAGAAATCCAGCATATTTCCATTTAGCTTGCCTTGCTTGGTGTTTGTAGTCCTCCTCCTCTTCCTCCTCCTCCTCTTCTTCTTCTTCCTCCTCTTCCTCTTCCTCTTCTTCTTTTGTCTTTTTGAGACAGGGTCTCACTGTGCAGTTCAGGCTGGCCTTAAGCTCACTTTGTAGCTCAGGCTGGTCTTGAACTCACAACAATCCTCCTGTCTCAGCCTCCCGAGTGCTGGGATTACAGGCTTTGTAGTCTTCTTTACACTGAAAATCTGTGGCTTTCAGCAACCAGCAACACTGAGCCATAGTACCTCTCCATGAATTTGTTCTCTTCCATGTTTCTCCCAACTTTTTAGAGAAGAATGTATTATAGTCATACATTGGGCCCTTTTATTCCACTGTCAATATCTCTGTTTTTATCTTGTCTGTCTGTCTGTCTCACTCTCTCCTATCTCTGTGCTATAGTCTTGTTAATTTCTTAGTTCTAACTTTTATTAGTAACTCATTTTTTTTCCTGAGGTGCTGAGGATTGAACTCAGGGCCTTGGGCATTCTAGGCAAGCACTCAACCACTGAACCACACCTCAGCCCACTAATTCATGTTTATTTAATTGGTTACTAAACATATGCATTATATTTCCTTGTATAGACATCTGTTTGACATTGTGCTAAGAACTCTAAGACTTTGTTGCAGATACTGCCTCTCAGATCTTGGTCTGTGAATTGTGGGCATGGGCCACTGCCCCTGAGTTTGGGTCTGCCAAAGAATGGGTTCCAAGTTAAGGGAGGAGGAGGTTTTCTTTGGGGGAAATGTCAACCTTCCTATGCTGAAAGAAGCCTAGAAGTGTAGCTTCCTTTGGCACTGATGATCTGTTCAGTGTCCTGGCAGCTTTTCCCTTGGGTTAAAGGAACTGTCTTGTGCTGCCCGTGGTCTTAGTTTTTCCTAAGTAGGGTAAAATGCTAAGCTGACTGAAGTGGATTAATAACTGGTGGTCAACAACTTGTTACGCACAGATGAACTGAATCAGCATGGTGCTGGGTATGAGAGGCTCCCCGGAGGAGTGTTGCCAGTAGCATAAGAAGCAGAACTGCAGAAGAAGAAGAGACGCTGTTATGGAAGCTGTTGAAAATTGCTGGTTCTCTTGGGCTGTTCAACATGCTGGTTTTCCTGGTGAATGTGGTTGTTCTTGTTGGACAAGGAGCTTGAGACTTTGTTGCTGAGGATGGCTGGGATTCATTTCGGGGGAGCTCTGGACCTCACTTTGAGCATCACTTCCTGGCTCTGGAAGGGAAGATGGTGCACTGCTGTCACCTGGAGAAGCTTGTCATGTTGGCTTTGTTGATGGGAACTCATCTTCCCTCATCCTCAGAACAGTTCGGAACCTCACTGTTGTTGAGGATGGCTGTGGCGCTTTTTAAGAGAGCTCTTGTTCTTACTTCTTGGCTCCAGTTCAGATCCCTCAGCCTGCTGGCACAGATCCTCCATCTTCTTAGTACAGACTTTTTAGCTTCTACCACTGACCTCTGGGCCTTTCCAGTGCAGATCCATTAAGCAGGCCTGCATGAGGCATTATCATGCTCTCTAGGTCTCCAGTTGGACTTGTGGGAGGCATTGTTATGCACTCTAGGTCTTCAGTTGGACTCAAAGAGGATGTTATCATGGGATCCAGGTCCTTAGCTGGAGTCCTACAACTTTAGTGTGTGGACAGATTTCCTGCACTCTTTGTATATGATTCTTTGGGTGATTCATTGTAAAATAATCTGACAAAATATGTCCTGCGTGGTACTGTTTCCTTTGAAAACCCCTAAACTACAACACTTGTGTGCCAAAGGATCCAATACTTTTAGACTTAAAAAGCAACAGAAATGCCTGTACCTTAATTGACAGCTTCCAGGCACTATTCTAGAAATGCAAGTGGCTCCGGCCCCTGCTGATACAAAGGCAGAGTAAGAAGCCTGAGTGGGAGAGAGGGAGCACTTGCTGGCCACAAACTCACCAAGGCCTGCGGGGAAAGGCTGCTTTACTTATGCACATCTCTGTCAGAACTTGGTCTGCGGACTTCCCCAGGAGGCCAGGGCTGGGAGATACACTGCTAGCTCAGTAGCTGGGGCCTTTCTACACCTCTTCATCCTGTGCAAAAGGTAGGAATTTGGTGGTCATCTTAGATTCTTCTCCTTCAATGAAAGTCCTTTTATTTCTGGTCTTTCAGAGATATCTGCAAGCTCAGGGCATTCTTCTTGGTCCTGACCATCTTCTTGGTTTTGTTTTTGCTCACATTTTGGTCATGATGGTCTCGAGAAAGATAAAGACAAGGAAAAAAGAGAGCTAAGAGATATTTTTAAAGAAAGCGAAATAGGAAGGAGAAGTAAAGAAGAAGGGAAAGTGTAGGTTCTTAGTTTTCATTTTTATGAACATCAATAGACTTTAAGGGAGATTCATGTTGAAGTCATTCCTGTCGCTTTGATGTATGAGTGATCTTTGGGCAAGATCACTGCGCACACCAGGGCTGCAGGTTGTGGTCTCTTCCTCCTCCCTCCGTGCATGTGCTTCTTTACCTTCAGATGGGTGTTACCACTGAGGATAAGTGTGAAACTCTATTGACATTTCCTTTGGCAGGGCTAGGATCCCTACGTCCAGATGCTTGTGTCCTTCAGCATCATCTGCTCTTCTGGACTAGTTTGTCCTCCTGTGTTTGACTATCATGTGAATGTCCCGTTCTCCCCCTCTTAGCTGCTTGCCTCTTCCACATTCTCTCTGTCTTGTCTTGTCTTTCCTTCCCTCTCTCCTTCCTTGTTTTTCTCTCTCCTGTTCCCTTTCTCACTCTTCTTCTTCCCCTGTCTAATTAAGAACATTGCCTATTTCCCTTTCTGAGTCATTCCTATTGAGTGGAGAAGTTCTCTTGGTGGTAGCTTCTAGGCCCCTGAATATCACAAAAGTTGTCTTTCTGTTTTGTAGACAGAGGCTGAGCACTATAGCTTGTAGTTGAGCTTGGAGGTGGCCCTTGTGGCACCTGCTACAATAGTGACACGGGCAGCTCTGGAGTTTTCTCCCTACCAAGAAGATTCCCATTGAATCTGCACCCTCTGTTCTGGGAGGTGTGCACTAGGAGGTATGCATTTCCCTTTATTTCTGGAAGTCTGGGTTAGCTGAGGTACCTGCCAACTTTGGTGGGTTAGTATTTGGTCTTTCTGCTCAGTTCATTTGTCAGCTCTTAAAAGTGTCTTTCAGATGGCCCACTACATCTTGGGCATCAGGAGAGTAAGTGTTTCAAGATTGACTGTTGATTTAAGGTAGAAGGTTTAGTGGCCTGATGTTGAAGCTTGTTCCAAAGAACCCATGCAGTTTGGGAAGCAAATCCAGAGACTGATGCGGCAATAAGTTGATTTGAACACGGATCTGTGGCTGTCTTTGTCTCACTCTGTCTCTGTCTCCCTCTCTGCCTGTCTGTCTCTGCCTCCTCTCCACTCTCCATCCTTCTCTCCCTCCCTCCTTATAACTGAGGTTTATATTTGGAATAATTAAACAGAGGGGTTTTAATAAGTATAAAACTCTAAATTAATTTGATGAAGATGGCTTCAAACCAGGTGTGCAGCACAGTATTTTAAGTTTGAACTCTGGTCTCTTACTGAGGTTGGAAGTGAGCTCAGCCAAAGGAAATGCAGAAGCTTCAGTCTGATGCTTTATTTAAGCTGGGAGCCGAGGAGCTCAGTGCTCTGTTTCAACCAGCACATCACTACATGGCAGACTGCACGCTCCATTTTGGATCTTTACATGCCTTCCCCTGGCTGTGCAGGTGGGATCACAGATGGCCTTGCAGAAGTGCGAAGGGCTGGGCACCATTCTGGTTCAGTTTCCAGGATGCCACAGGGAAGGAAGTGATTCTGACTTGGAACCAACAAGGTTCTCCACCTAAGCAGATAACTAGACTGTGGGGATGTGAGGTCAAGGGCTGCAGAGCCCCCAGAAGCATCTGTGGTTCTGTTTCTCTATACTGAGCAAGATGCCAAAAGACATTTAAACCTGGAACAAAACAGCATCTTCAGAAACGTGGGAAGTGATTTCCCATTTGAAGCTTCTTCCCTATTGACCCAGAAATCCCATGAGTGGTTGAGCCCTCACTGAAAGGCAAGTTTGTAATTATGTCCTGTTGTGTTAACTTCAGCAAAACAAAGATGGAAGCAAAGTTCAACAATTAAAGGATGTGTGTTCCTAATCTATGATTTGGATCAAAAAGTCCCTGAAAAGTCTGGGGAGTTGGGAAGGGAGCTTTGGAAAGTGTTGGGCCATGTGGCACTCTGTCTGTGGATCGATCCATTCATAAATTAATTGCTGAATGTGTTGTAAGGTGGGTGGACCTCCTGGAGGGGTGGGCCACCAGGGCAGTGACCTGGAGGGTACATTCTTGCACCCTTCTCCTCCATCCCTCCCTGCTTCTTGTCCACAGGAGCAAATAGCTGTCCTGCAGCATGCCCTTCCTCCAGGCCATTGCTGCTTGATACACTGTGTCAACTTGAGAAGTTCAGAAGTTTATTAAGTGACTCAGCAGAGTCAGGATTCATAGTTGGTAAACATCCTCACCCTGTGCAAGAGAAGGGCATGGACATTGTGTGAATTCTACACCCCAGCCTCTGGGTAGCTGGTTTATAATATAAAGAAAAGAGAGGGGCTGGCTAATATCCTCAGTGGCTGCCCTTCCCTTTGCTCTTTGCTGTTTTCTGCTGCCACAAACTGCTGCTTTCTGCCATGTGCTCCTCTGCCTGGGAGCCAGCTGAGTATAGCCTGAACACTGCACAAACACCAAGCTAAATAAATCTTTCCTTCCTTTATTTTGGGTGTGGGTATTTTGTCCCAACAACAAGTGAAAAGTAACTGAGACACTTGCCATAGATCTAAAACAATGAAAGCATAAGCTCAAATACAACTCCAAGCTTAAACTTATTTATGTCAGGTACTCTGTATAGTGACAAGAAGCTGACTAACACACAATCTGCCCAAGTGTAGGTCCCCGACCGCACTGCTGAGAATCCCTGCTTGTGACTCACCTGTGAATTGGGCAGATGTGGTTGCATATAGCTGGGGGATCTTGGGATGTGAGTTTGGCCCCTTGTTCCCTTGGAGTTGGTGGGTTATGATGTATTCTAGGTTTCTCCCGAGGAAAATGTAACTCGGTGAACTCTGCCTTTGTGTCCAGACACAGATGTAGGAGGCTACGTGTGACAATTTGTGGGGCATCCTACACTTCGGTGCTGTGTCTCTTACAAAGCTCTCTCCTGTAGCTGTCACTGCCAAGGGTGAGAGACCCAGACAAGTGCTTGCCTCACTTTAGTGAATGTGTGGGTCCATAGCCTCCTGCTCAGAGTGCTGTCAGTCTTCAGAGATGCTCTCTCTTAGAGGTGAACACACTTGATACATGTGGGCATGCGTGATGTGGGGAGGAGCAGAGTGTGCTTCAGAGGGCAATCAGAGCGGCATGGTCTCAGGTACAGGGATGGCAGTTGCGAGCCTGCAGAGAGCCCAGTTCAAGACCACAGATCATCTCTGGCTCTCAGACACCCACAGGGGTCGAGCAGAAACCGCACACACATCAACAGCAAAGCCTGTGTGCAGAGCTCGGAAGGGGACTGTGTCTTAGAGCAGCTCTTTCTTTTTATTTTTATTAATTTTATTTTATTTTATTTTATTTTTTTTTTTTTTTTTTTTTTTTGAGACAGGGTCTCACTGTGCAGTTCAGGCTGGCCTTAAGCTCACTTTGTAGCTCAGGCTGGTCTCGAACTCACAACAATCCTCCTGCCTCAGCCTCCCTAGTGCTGGGATTACAGGCATGCGCCACCACGCCCGGCTATTTTTATTAATTTTATTGAGAAACAAATAGCAATGAGACAGTTTCAAAACCGATTAATAGGACAGTTTCAATAATTAATACATTACATATCGTTGTCTTCTTAGTGGTTATTCATCGTACAAGATGCAGACGTGATATCCTGTCCAAATATTATTAGTACAAATCTTTCCTCTCATTGAATTAAGAGAAAGTAGCTGTATATCTATCTTATTTTGTATATACAGATAGAAAATGGTCCATTTATATCCTCTTTTTTTTTTTTTTGTTTAGTTTTATCAGAGATGGATATTCCATTGCCATTTAAATATTGTAGGTGTGTGAATTCAGCAAAATAATCCAATATAGTCCAGAAGTCCATAATAGTAGTGGGTTATCTGCAGGACTGGCAATGTCAGAAGTTATTGACGTGAGCCTTTTACAGCTCAGCATATTAATATGGCTTTACTTTTTTTTTTTTACCTCTTTTTTTATACTTTTCTGCTGGATGCTTAAGATCAAGATAAAGCAAGACCTATATAACAAGAAATGTAACTTTTGTATTTGAAAAGGTGTCTTACTTTTTACTCATTGCTGCAATAAAAAAACACTCAAAATGAAGGAAAGAAAGGTTTATTTAGCTCACAGTTATTGGAGAGTTCAGACCATATTCCGCTGCCTCCAAGGTAAATAACAGCAGTTCATGCTGGTGGGAATGTAGACTAGTACAACCATTGTGGAGGTCAGTATGGAGACTCCTCAAAAGAATAGGACTAGAAATCCCATTCAAGCCAGCTATCCCCCTACTGGGAATTTTCCCAAAGGATTTGGATACATTGTATCATAGAGATATATGTGTACCTATGTTTATAGCAGCACAATGTGTGATAGCAAAATCTTGGA
>PVKA01002271.1:98196-128337 GCA_004027165.1 Ctenomys sociabilis | reverse complement strand
ACTCGACACCACAGTCCAACACAGTCCAGCATTCCACAACAGTAGTGAGTTATTCAAAGAAGTTGTCGACCATAGCCATTTACAGCTCAGCTTAATATTATGGCCCCATGATGTATACTTCATTTTTATACTTTTCTGCTGGATGGTTAAGACCTAGATAGATCAAGACTTATATACCAACACATGAACTTTATATTTCTTATGTGGTCAGTGAAGTCCTCTCAGGGTTTATCTTGTAATCCTGTACATTATTCTGTAGATCCTTTGTCTGTGTCATCCATGTGGATGAGTCACGGCCAATGCTTGACCAGTTTTTTCTCTGTGAGAGCTTGAGAGAAAGTTTTCTCTTCATGTGAATCTCCCCATGCACACTATAGAACTTCAATCTCTTTCCTCTGTGGCTCCATAATCTCCTTGTTCAGAAAATTTGGAGCTCAACTGAGTTGCATGATGCTGCAGTACAGGTTCTCCTATGTCCTGAGTCTTCGCTGACCTTGAAAGGCTAGGGCCAAAATGTTGGCTGGCCTTGTGGCTCTTCTATTTCTCCAACTCTGACTTGTGAACTTAGCAGAAGAAAAGCTGATTAGTATCCTGCAGCATATGCCATTCACTTTGCCTTATCTGACTCAATTGATTTTAGTTGTTGTACATTTCCTTTTGTATTTCTGCTTTTTACTTGTTATACTAGGGAGACTATACGATATTTACACATGTGTGTCTGGTTTATTTCACTTATGAGTATATGTTCAAGTGGCATCCACTTCAGTATAAATGCTTCAAACTTATCATTCTTATTAGCTGAGTAATACTCCATTATATAGAAATACCACATCTTTTTTAACCATTTCTCATGTGATGGACATCTTGGTTGTTTCCAAGATTTACTATCACACATTATGCTGCTATAAACATAGGTACACATATATCTCTATAATACAATGTTTCCAGAACCTTTGGGAAAATTCCCAGTAGGGGGATAGCTGGCTTGAATGGGATTTCTAGTCCTACTCTTTTGAGGTGTCTCCACACTGACCTCCACAATGGTTGTACCAGTCTACATTCCCACCAGCAGTGGAGAAGTTTTCCCTTTTCCCCACAACCTCTCCAACATTTGTTGTTGGTTGATTTCCTTATGATAGCCTTTCTTTCTGAAGTGAGATGGTATCTCAGTGTTGTTTTTATTTGCATTTCACAAATGGCTAGCGATGTGGAGCATTTTTTCATATATTTATTCGCTTCTCTAATTTCGTGCTCTGAGAAGTGTGTATTCATCTCAGATGCTGATTTCAGAATTGGGTCTTTAAATTTGAAGGCCCTGTTATATCTTAGTTCTTTATATATTCTAGACAGTAGTCCTCTGTCTGATTGCTTATTAGTTAGGATTTTTTCAAAATTTGTGGGTTGTCTTTTCCCTCTGTTGACAATATCTTTTGACATGCAGAAGCTCCTTAAGAAGAGTTGATCCCAGTTGTTGATTCTTTCAAGAGCTTCCCGTGTGAATATATGTTTGTTCATGAACTCTTTCCATATCCCTATGTCTTCAAGAGTTCCTCCTAGTTTTTCTTCCAGGAGATTGAGTGTTCCTGTTTTAATGTTTGGATCTTTAATCCATTTTGACTTTAACTTAGTGCATGGTGATACAGCTGGGTCAAGTTTTAGTTTTTGGCATGTAGAAAGCCATGTTTTCCAGCACCATTTATTAAAGAGGCTATCTTTCTTCCAGTGAGCTTGTGTAGCCCCTTTGTCGAAGATAAGATGGCTGAGTTTTTGCGTAGATGCCTCTACGTCTTCTAATCTATTCCACTGATCCTCAGGTCTATTTTGTTGCCAATACCATGTTGACTTTATCACAGTGGCTTTATAGTATAATTTCAAATCAGGAATTGTGATGCCTCCTGCCTTGTCTTTATTGGCCAAGATTGCCTTTGCTATTCTAGGCCGTTTGTAAAAATATGGAACGCTTCACGAATTTGCATGTCATCCTTGCACAGGGGCCATGCTAATCTTCTCTGTATCGTTCCAATTTTAGTATATGTGCTGCCGAAGCAAGCACCAAAAGTGTTTTCTTGCACTGAGCCAAAAAATAATTTTTTTAATTTAGTACAGGGTTTCACTACATAGATCGGGCTCGTAGTGATTTTCAGCCTCCTAAACACAACCCTGGCCACTATGTTCTGCCTAAGCAGGTAGTCCCCTGAACTATCGGGCTGGCCCTCTACTGGCTCAAATTTGTCTGTCTTGTAACTTCTACCTCATAGTCCTAATTCTTCTCTTGAGAATATCTAGACTAACACTCATTCTTTCCCTTTTTTTTTTTTTTTTTTTTTTAATGTGCCGGCATCTGGATGTTTAAAAATAGCTGTCCAGGAGCTGGCTTGGTAGAATAAGCGCTTTCCTGGCAAAGCAAGGACCTGAGTTCAATCCCTGGTTCCACGAAAAAAAAAAAAAAAATCGTTGTCAGTCGCCCCCAGCACTCCATCTCTGGTGAAAAACTCTCAGTTCCCCAAATGTGATTCCTCTGGGCCTCATTCCCTAAGAAAGGATTTCCAAAGCCATGTGGCCTGCTCCCACCCCCTAGCCTGCATGTCTACCCAGGCTGTCCCCCAATCTCAGCCCTATCATCCTTCCCAGGCACCCCACCAATCATCCCCTATACCCCCATTTCTTCAAGTCACTAATTCCTGTGAATACTGTCACAAAAGCTTTCTGAGTGCCCCTTCTCCACCTGCACAGCCAGTGCCGTGGCCTCTGGCGCTCCTGCCACGATAACTTCTGGAAAGCCCCCTTCAATCGTGCTGCTGCACTATCCACGCCCTCCGATTTCAGTCATGGAGATAAAAGCCACTCTCCCATCACAGTGCTCAGTGCGTTTCCAATCAGAGAGTCTGCCTGCATGTGCTGCATGAGGACAGGCGCACCCCAGCTCGCAAAGGATCTTGTTTGTCTCCCCACAGTACTCTATACTTCTTGAGAGCAGAAATTGGGTCGTCTGGGGCTGGGGAGATAGCTTAGTGGAAAACGCACTTCCCTGGCAAGCGCAAGGGCCTGATTTCAATCCCTGGATTGAAACGAAAGAAAAAGAAATTGGGTCATCCACATCCTTGTGCTGAGAGAACCTGCCCTTCAGCAGGTGCTAACTTGAGTGCTTCCCAGGGGAGTCAGCCCCCAGGAGCCAAACTGCCATTCTCTGCAGACACCCCTGCCTTGCCCTCTGACCTTCAGGTTCCGGGATGGGCCACGTGGTCTTCGACACTGTGCCATCACATTCCCTCTGGCCAGTGGCCCATGCTCTGGGTGGTTCCCCAGCTAAAGTCCACTCGTTGCCCAGACAGCCTCTGCTCTCCCTCTCGGTTCACGTCTCTCACAACTCCTATGTGCCGTGCAGTTGGGGTTTATTACTGCATCGCTGCTGAGAAAGGCAGCCATGTTCCTCGAGGAGTGCGTGGGTGCACTCTGCCTTCCCCATCTCAGTCCTGGGTATGCTTTACTGTGGCTTGGGGCCATGTGTGCTTCTCCAATTGCTCCCCTAGATCCAATCTCAGAACACCAGCCCCACAGCCCCACACCCTTTCTCTCTCTCTCTCTCTTTTTTTTTTTTTTTTTTTTTTTTTTTTTTTTTGTATTTACAACAGGGTTACGGGGTCTACAAGGTCTCACTACATAGGTTGGACTACAAGGTCTCACTACGTAGGTTGGACCCATAGTGATCCTCCTGTTTTCAGCCTCCCAAGCACCAGGATTATAGGCACGCGCCACCATTCCCAGTCTCAGTCGCTGGTCTCAGCACACCATGGAGGCGTGGCCAGCACAGCACACCAGGGATCAAGCTCTGGCTGCTGCATCTGCCTAAGCAGGCACTTTAATCTGCTGAGCTATTAGGCCAGCCCTTTTCATCTTTCTGAGAGAGGGTCTTGCTATGCAACTCAGGCTGGCCTTTAGCTAACTTTGTAGCCCAAGCTGGTCTCAAGTTTGCTACCATCCTCCTGCCTCCCACATGGCCTCTGATCTAGCCATGGCCAGCCCCCCCCAATCACTCAGTCTGTGGCCTGTGGCCTGTCCTCACGCCGTAGGGTCTCTGAAGCAGCTGAAACTGGGAGCTGCAGAGGGAAGGACTGATGTTCGCGGCCGGGCCTTCCCCTCCATCCAGCTGGTGGTCAGGACTGCTGCGCCCTGGCACCCACCGCACGCCTCTTCCTTCTGGTCCTTCCTTTCCCTTGTATCTTTTTATAAAGCCTAGCTTGCTTCTTCGACACAAGGCCTTTATTTGTCTCTAGAATTATTCCCCTTATTATCAGTGGCACCTTGTTGTGTCAGAATTAAACACAGGCTCTCCCTTCTCATTTGACTGTCATTACTCAACCATTGTTTACTCCCTTTTTTTTTAAACTGATGAGAAAGCCGATAGTCTCTTGCTACAGTTTTTCGTAGATCAAAGATCAGCTTTCTGGCTGCCAAATAGGACTAAACCCCAAATTTTTAGTTTCAAAATCCATGGTCAGGCCCTGTCGCTGGTTCCCTGTCACCCAAACTCCTGCAGGATTACACACAATAATTTAACCCTATTATAAGAAAAGCCATGCCTTTTTTTTTTTTTAACTATGGTCACTCTTGGACAAATACATCTGTTTACTAGTGTTTTAGAATTTTTTTTTATAACGTGTGATATAGAAAGACTCAAAGCCTTCACCCTGGCAACAGGTTTTGTTTGGAAATATGCAGTATGGCAACAAAGCTTCATTTCAGCAACCATCTGATAAGACATTTTATAGGACAGCAACCCTTGGCCCAGTCCCGAAGAGCAATAGGCTGCTCTTGGGCAAGAGTTTGAGGAACAGGGTGGGACTGGTGAGAGAGACCCTGGCATCACTGCCAAATGGCTTTTGTCTCTGCTCACAAGCAAGCATCTTCCCGGCTGGGCCCTCAGCTTCTTCTCTGTTCTCTGGGCTGCAGGGAAGGGCTCTGTGATGAAGGCACTGCCTCCCACCAAAGCTGGACCTGAAAGAGAAAATTCTTTCTCTTTGAAATTTTACAAGTCTGCTATTAGAGTAGTCATTCAGGGTCAGCCTGCCCCCACTCGCACCTTCTGTGTGTATGTGTGTTCCTACCCCAGCCCCTGTGTGTGTGTGTGTGTGTGTGTGTGTGTGTGTGTGTGTGTGTATCTGTCTGTCTGTCTGTCTGTCTGTAATACTGGGGTCTTCACCTGCACCTTGCACATAGCAAGAGATACTCTTAGCACTGAGCTACATCTCCAGCCCTTTTTATTTTTCAGATTGAGACAGTCTCACCAAGTTGCCCAGGCAGACCTTGAACCTGTAATTCTCCTGCCTCAGCCTCCTGAGGGGCTGGATTATGAGCCTGCATCACCATGCCCAGCCCTTCCCTTCCCTGGCATGTGGGGCGTGCTTGCTCCTTCCCTAAGTCTGTCAGAGGAGATGTAGGGAGCTGAACGCTCCACTGGGTAAACCCCGATCTCCACCTCCCAGGTTTTTCTAACTCCAAGTTTCTGTGACAAAATCTTAGGACACAGATAAATAGCAAATCAATGGGAAACTGTGCACCTGGAAGACCCTTGATGTCTACCCCGGCATCCCCACGCAGGGCTGTCATTAAAACTGGGTGTCAGCACAGCGCCTCGGACCAACAGGGTTTGGCTTTTGAGCTGTTCATGCTCCTGATTTTCCTCTTGAAATGTTCAGAAACAACCAGGGAAAGATGGGAATGGAATGTGGCTGGGTACGGGGCAGCTGGAGTTATAACTGGAGAGGAAAAGACACAAAGGCCCCATCTTCATGTTTGATTCTCCCTATTGGTGAGAATGGATTCAACATGTTTCTTTTTTTTTTTTTTTTTTAGCTTGAAACAAAAAATTCCAAGATGGCACCAGCATAAATCACCCCTTAGGGCCAGTAGCTTGTAGGCCCCTTACAGGTCCTCAGAAGGTTGCCTGGGATCCCCTTTTCTGCCTTTTGCCCACATGGAAAATGGGGTACCAATGCCTGCTGAGCATCCAGCCTTAGCTGATGTCCACATTGACTCGAAAAGGACGCCAACCCTGGAACATTTGCGTACCAAGCAGTTCCACCTGTGTGCACTCCAGCCTCAGAGCCAAGCCCCATTCCAGGCACAGCACCCCAAACCCTCAGCCTGAGTCCTCCATGGGGTGGCCTATGCTGAGCTCACCTCAGCTAGAGAAGAGGCGTGGTGGTACAGTGCACCGAGAAAGGGCCAGCACTCAGCGTAGGGCACAGGGGTCCCCCCAGGGCTGCCCCAGAGAACTTGACACGCACCCAGGCCTACAGCCCTCCCAGACCTGTGAAATTGAAAGCACAGGGCTGGGGCCTGGGCCTGCAGATGCGGGTGGTGCTCTTATAGCTTCTGGATGATAATGAGCTGCATCCAGGAGTCGGACCACTTGGAAGACTTTCCAGTTCCTGATTTGGCCAAACTTTTGAAAAATTCTGTGCCCTGTCACCTTTGGGCCAAGGAGATGTTTCAGTAGAATAAGCACTTCCCTGGCAAGCACAAGGCCCTGAGTTCAATCCCTGGTTCCGCCAAAAAAAAAAAAAAAAAAAAAAAAAAAGCCTATGAAGACTTAGAACAAAAATTTGGGGCCAGGGAGATGGCTCAGTAGAATAAACACTTCCCTGGCAAGCGCAAGGCCCTGAGTTCAATCCCTGGTTCCACCAAAAAAAAAAGGAAAAATTGCTATAAAGAAGGGAGAAACAAATCCCCTGGGAGGAGGAAACCCCACAGCACCCAGACTCCAGTAGATGAAGGATTCTCAGTTGGTATGCTGAAGCATGTCCTGGTGAGTGTCAGGGACGCCCGCACCGAGCAGGGGTTTCCCCTCAGTGTGGACAGGGCATGGCTCTGCCTCCACTGCAGATGCCAAAAAGTCTACCTGCGGGCAGAAGTCCAGGCATGCTGCTTGGCCCATTGGCCGCCTGGAGGCTGAGGAGTGACCAGGAGCCCAGACTGCTGCAGCGCCTGGGGCTACCCGCATTACTGAGTGCCACCCTCCCCACAGCACTCTGCCCCTTCTCTCCAGCCCTAGTGATGCTTCCCAAAGGTCCACTTCTCCCCCTGGAAGGAGCCAGAGGCCCAGTGCTCAGGTCCCTCTGTGGCCCCATAAGCCTCACACATCACCACAGCAGCCCGGCCTTCTGTTCTGGGAGGGTAAATGCAGCCAAGCGCCCCACAGGTGGTAATAGGAGTGGCTGATGACAAAGGTGGAAACGCTCTTTCCCTGTTTCTGTCTTGGCTTTGGTGCCAGCCCCTCTTGCCAACTTCGGTCTCAAAGCCATCTTAGTGACACCCAGGAAAGCTGAGTCTATTTAAGCAAATATACTTCCCTTTGAAAGCCCTAAAATTGAGTCCTGCAGGCAGCCAACCCCTTCCTTTCAGCACACCACCAGCAACCTCACTTCCTTTCTCCAGGTGTGAAGTACTTCCGGGCCATCAGTTGCTGCATTGTATAGCTGAATTCATTAGCTAAAGATCTCTGTTAGAGACACGCCCAGGTCTGAGAATGTCACTCAAGGGATATTGCTCCTCTGGTAGGCATAAGGCCCTGGGTTCAACTCTCAGCCCTGCAAAAGACAGCACCCGTTCATTGTGCCTTCAAAAGGGATAAGAGGTTAAGATGAATTTTTTCGAATTAAAAATCAGTAGGCCTTTTCAGATTTCACTTGAAAATTCTGTCCTGAGAAGCAGCAAGTGTTGCATTAAATCCAGGACATATATATTCAATTCAGAAGCCTCCCGTTCAGGGGTACCATGTGTCACAGGTGACCTAAATTATGATGGCCTCCTCTAATAAATGGCCCAAGTCTGCATGAAGCTGGCTTGTGCTAGCCAGAGAGCGAGCTACCCTGCAGTTTTTTCAGTGGAAGATTTCATCTCCTCTGTCCTAAGGGGAAGCGGGCAGAGGGGCACCTGGCTGTGCCGCTAAATCGCAGTTCTGATGCCAGTGAGGTGGCTCATGTCTGTGAACCCAGCGCTGTGGTGGACTGTGGCAGGATGGTCTGGAGCTCAAGCCTGGCATGGATAACTTGCTGACCTCATAAGACTCTGTCTCATCAAGGAGGGGTAGGGTAGCTCCAGGTAAAGGTCCTGGTTCAGTCCCTGTCCTGCAGTCAAATAAATGGTGAGCTGTAGCCCCTTGACTGTCCCTGGGGTGTTTGTGCCCAGCACAGCATGGGGCACTCAGCAGTGCCGCGCCATCCCTTTGCTCACTGCTCTGCTCCACCACCCCCAGTCTGGCTGCTGACTAGCGCCAGATCACACCAGCCTCTGCTCTGCCTCCATACGTGTGTCGGGGAAGCTGGGAGCTGTCTCCGGAGGTCCCACACCCAGGCTGGGCCACAGCTACCCTGGATGTGTCCTCACGCCCATATGGAGGGAGCTGACTTGGGCTGAGGTAACTGCACTGAGCTCACTCAGGGCCCCAGGGAGGAAAAGAGCCAGGGGCCTTATGCTTCTGTGACCACAGCACGCTGACCACCTCAAGCTCTCACTCCTGTGCCAAGCCCTGGGTGACTTGGAGATGGAAGAGGTGCAGGAAGAGCCCTCCTGCCCACTGCCACCGGGGGCAAGCAAGGATGTTTAGACAGGATCTCACTGTGCAGTTCAGGCTGGCCTTGAGCTCACTGTGTATCCCAGGATCTCTCTGAGATCCTCCTGCCTCAGCCTCCTCAGTGTTGGGATTACAGGCCTGTGCCACCACATCCAACTCATCATAGATAGCTGAAAACCAGACATAACAAGAAAATCTAAGCTGAGTGTGTAGCACATGCCCATAATGCCATCAAGGAGGGGTGCTAAGACAGGAGGATCACAAATCAAGTTCCACCTGGGCAATTGATTGGGACACTATCTCAAAAAGAAAGAGAGAGAGAAAGGGACAGGTAGACAGGCAGGCTGATTTCTAATCAGAGACACTGGGGCCAGAAGTCAGTAGCCCAACTGCAGCGTGCCTGAAGGAGCAGATGTCAGCATCCTCCAGGTTGTTCCAGAAACAATCTCCCGACTCCTACTCCCCACTCCACATTCCTGACTGCTCCTGCTGCAGGCTTGGCAAGCTCTGTGTGTGTATTCAGTTCTCTGAAATTTTATCAAATCTTGTCTTGTTTTTATTAATAGATATTTGTTAGTGTAAGACATAGTTCTGCACTGAAGAATTTATGATCTGGTTAAGAAACCAAAGAAATATGTAAGAAAAGTTAAAATGCTTGGAATGTGACTTTAATCCTAGCTACTCAGGAAGCTGAGGAAGGAGGATCCCACACCCGAGGCCAGCCTAGGCAACTCAGTGAGCCTCTGTCTCAAAGCAAAATAGAAAGCTCTGGGGTGTAGCTCAGAGGTGGAATGCTTGCCTAGCACAGCAAAGCCGAAGGTTCAATCCCTAATCCTGAATTTAAAAGTCTAGGGAATGTTTGCTTTGTTCGTTTATTTTATAAAGTATGATTTACTTGCTCTTTAGAGCACAAAATATCTATACCTACATGATCACCACTGGATTAAGATATAAATCATGTCTTCCATCACTCTAGAAGGTTCTTTTCTGTGCGTCTTCTCACTCAGTGCCCACAATCTGTAATTTCTAGTCTGACCATCCAATATTAATTTTACTTGTTCTTATATGTGATATAGAACCATATATTCTCTTGTTCAACATAATACCTGTGAGTTTTTTTCTTTTTCTTTTTTTTTTTTTTTTTGTCGAAACCAGGAATTGAACTCAAGCTCTTATTCCACTGAGCCATCTCCCCAGCCTCTACCTGTGAATTTTAACCACATTATTGTTTGTACTAGTAATTCATTACTTTTTATTGTTGTGTGACATCCGTTGTACAGAGGTCTACAACTTATTTATTGACTTGTCCACTGATGGATACTTGATATCATTTCTAGTTTGGGGTATTTATTTATTTATTTTTATCTTTTTTGAGAGTCTCCCTATACAGTTCAGGCTGCCCTTGAGCTCACTCTGTAGCCCAGGCTGGTCTGAAACTGACAAAACTCCTCCTGCCTCAGCCTCCTGAGTGCTGGGATTACAGGCATGTGCCGCCATGCCCAGCTTTGGGGTCATGATGAACATTATTGTAGGGCTGGTGAGGTAGCTCAGTGGTCAGAAGCACTTACTTAGGCAAGCTGAGGCAAGTGTACAGGGATGCAGTTCAATCCCCGACAACACTGCTGTGCCAGCCCTAACCCCAGGATGGGCTGAGCTGGCCACAGGAAAAAAAAAAAAAAAAGGAATATTGTTGTACATGTCTTTTGGTGAACACATGCTGTCATTTCCCCTACATATGTGCCAGAAGTTGAATTACTTGGACATAGGACAGATGTATGTTTAGCTTCAATAACTATTGCTAAACAGTTTTCTAAAATGGTTGAACCCACTTACATCCCTATCAAAAGTGTATGTTCCATTTCCATTCTTTTACATCCTTGCCAACGTATGGTAAGGATAGTTTTTATGATGAAACCACTCCAACAGATGTGTGGGGGTAGTTGACAATAGTCTGAATCTGCCTTTTCTTCTCAGGATCCATGCAGTGGGTCCTCCTGTGCAGACTGGCACATATCCTAGATTTTCAGAGGCTGTTGAGTCAGCTTGAATCAGCTCTCTTTCTTTCTTTCTTTTTCTTCTTCTTCTTTTTTTTTGTTCTTTTTTTTTTTTTTTTTTTTTTTTTTTTTTTTTTTTTTTTTTTTTTTTTTTTTTTTTTTTTTTTTTTTTTTTTTTTTTTTTTTTTTTTTTTTTTTTTTTGTATTTCAGGGAAGGGTCTACAAGGTGTTCAGGGTCTCACTACTGGATTGGACTCATAGTGATCCACCTGATTACAGCCTGTCAAAAGCTGAGATTGCAGGCGTGCACCTCCATGCCCAGTCTTAATTGCTGTCTCAGCATGCCCTGGGGATCAAACCCCTGACCCTGCTTGCAGGCCCTTTAATCCATTGAGCTATTTGGCCAGCCCTCACTTTCTTGACATTCTTCCCTGATCTTCACCCAAGACTGCAGAGGACCCTGGGTAGACTTTCCTAGGAGTCAGAGTGGGAAACTGAGGTAAAACATAAAGACCCCTATCTGAATCTTTACCCCAGAGGGCAGAGAAGTGGGACTGGCCTAGAATTCTTCACCACTTCTTCACTGGGACCACATGCTTACTCAGGACAACCCTTGTGCCTTGGCTCCCAGAGGGAAAGTGGCTAGCACGGCCCTTCAATCAAAATGGTAGCACAGTGCTCAGTGGCTCAGCACCTGCCTAGCAAAGGCAAGGTCTTGAGTTGGCTTCCTGGTTAACAACATCAAAAGATGGTAGCACTGGGCAGGTTCTACCCTGTAGCTGAGTCCCTCCAGAGCAGGTTCCAAGGCATACCATGTTCTCAGGCCTCCAAGAGACGGTCACTCTGGCCCTTCATGTTTGAGGACAGTAGCCTGTTGCCAGGTGACAGGTTGTGGGAAACCTTTAAACCTTTGCCTTGAGCCGCGGAGCAGAAGGATTGCTTCTCATCCCCACCTGGATGTTAATCGCTCTGCAAGCTGCCCGCCGGTTGCCTGCCTTTTTCCTTGATGGCCCATGTTTTAATCAGGCCCACGCACTCCTGGCAGGCTGGAGCACAATGTGTGGATTCACCAGACAGGATTACAGAAGGGGCTTTTCTTTCCCGCACCGGGGCTGGGGCTTTGTGTAGCTCTCCGCTCCTACACAGCACCTCCAAGGAGGCTTTCACTTTCTAAGAAGGATGCTACCCACTGAGCTATTCAGGGTGGGTAAATGAGAAAATGGGTTAATAAAATACATGCTAGAGAAAAAGAAAATAAGATTAGGGGTCTGCTGTTTGGGCTGGGGTGCTTTTCTGGGCCCCAGGAAAAAGAAAACAAGATGATTTCTCTTTGGGCCAAAGGTTGTCATGCCCAGAACACCTCACTAATCCAATTTTCCTGTCCTAACAAGTATTTTATGAACACCTTTTTCAAAGTTCAGCTCCTAGATTAGCCACTAGTTCCGCTTTACAGATATAGTTTTGATTTCTCTGGCAGAATTTGACTATATAACACCAATTTGCCCTGACCCGGGACTAGAGGGGCGTGTTCAAAGTCGTGTTTCTAGCATAGCTACAACTTAGAGGTTTCTCGCTGTTCATGGCCCACCAGCTGGAGGCCAACACCCGGCCTCTCCAAGGCTACTGGGAGTTAACTTTGGTGCATGGGCAATCCTAAATTTTCTCCTTCACCAAACGAAGGGGTAGACTAAGAGCTGAAGGTTTCATCGCTTAGACTTTTCCCCAAACTTTCAAGCTGAAAAGGTTTTTGAAGAGTTTCAAGCATGTTTTTGCAAGACGTTAAAAAAGAAGAAAGGTTAAATATAAAAATTGAAGTTTGGCAGGCAGTATTCCCTGAACTCAATGCATTGCTTGTGGTATTTTGAAAAAAGAAAAGAATTTTCTTTGAAAATGTCACACTCCAAAGAAGTTTTTGGAAGTTATTTCTAGGGGAGTTGACTCCTATTTAGTTGAATGGATGATTTGACTGTTGCTTTAAAGATATTTCAAACTGTTCCAAACAGTCTCTCCTTTTTTTGAACAACAGAAGGCCTACCCTATGTGCTGTTCCCATAAAACAGGGTGGGAGGGAGAGGCATTTCCATTTCAATGGATAAGCAAAATAATAATTACCAAAATGTCAAATGTTAGGGCTCATGCCTGATAATCTTCTCCAAAGATACAGAAATGCATGCCACTCATCAGGGCCCAGAAAATCCCGCAGGTGTTAGGCAAGTAGTCGGGGGATGCAGAGTGACTTTGGCCCGCAAAGCAAGGGACTTTAGGGGACAATTGCCACTGTGCCGTCACTGCAGCTGTCCTAGAAAAAGCACTCTGCCTCTCTTTCTTCTTCCACCTCAAATGGCCCCGCTTCCTCCTTCCCTTTAGGAGGTGCTCAGAGAAGACTGCATGGGCTGTCATGTCTCTGACTTGTCTCCCTTTGCATCAGGGGACAGGCCTGGTATCAAGGCCTCTGTGCGCTGGCAGTTCTAATAAGGAGTCTGCCAAGCGTGGCTGGTGCAAACAGCGATGAGCGCTCGGGAGAGGAGAGTCGGGCTTTTGATAGGGGCAGGCTTCCGTGTGTTCGGGGACGTGATGTGGCAGTACACGATTGTGACAGACAGGCAGGAAGTTTAGTGCTGTGCTTTAGCAGCGCTGTGTTTATATAGAGCGATGGCAATTACCTCTTCTTTTCCACCTAGATCAGAATGCCTAGAATATTCTTTCTGAAGGAAACTTTGGAAATGATCTAGTCAGACTCCTTTACTTTACAGAAGAAGAAACTAATTGACAGAGAAAGTAAATGGCCCGGTGAAGGCCGCACGGTTAGCCAGTGACAGCAGGGATCTCTGAGCAGCTCAAATGGCCCCGACACAAAGTGAGCTTGCTAACAGAAGCAGCATCTCCGTCGTGCGGCTCCGGCGGGGCTTCAGGCTTCACCCAGCGCCCAGAAGGTAGCAGGCTCCACCCTGTAGCGCAGCCGCAGTCAGCTGTCTGCGTAGCCATTCCGCCAAGGCCCCCTGGGGCTAAGGGCAAGGCGTGAGGCGCTTGGGCCCCAGCAAGAGCTCTGTAAAGGAGACCCCCACTTCCCACCAACTGGCACTGCAAGGTCAGAGGCACTGCGTCCAGAAGAGGCGAGGAAAGGGCCCTTCTGTGATTAGTTTACCCTACTGCAGCATGTGGCAAGGCTGTGATTCTGAGCCCCGCTTGGAGTGTTCTATTTAGTCTGAGCCATTAGAGAATATGCTGTCTGGCCGGCAAGATAGCTCAGAGGACTAAGCGCCTTCTTAGGCAAACAGGGACCAGGATTCCATCCCTGGCGATTCATGCTGCACAGGTCCCACCCTTGGGCACGCTAAGCCGGCCACTGAGTCCGGGAGTGGTGGTGCACACCTGTAATCCAAGCACTGCGGAGGTGCCTGTCATTTCTTACTCCATCACAGTGGTAGCAGCGCTGCTTCTTAGGACCAAGTTCCCGTGGGAGACAGGCTCAGGGGCACCCCAGGAGTGCATCATTGGCCTCGGATGGCAGGTTGAGAATTTGGTAGCATCTGGCTCTAAGTAGAAATATTTTTTTCACCTTCATCTCTTATTCTGTTGATTCTAGGGTCAAAAACCCTCAAACTCTGAACTCCTCTTTCTGTGGGCCAATTTCTGGCAATGTTTAATAGATTTGTGTTGCATTTCCAAACTCAACCGGTAGGTGTCCCTGTTTAACACGTACTTGAACTCTGACCCAGTGTGTGCCTCTTTTGTTCAATAAACCACCCAAGGGTCAGATGTGCGGATCCTAATAGAAAATGCTTCCTAAAGAGAAGGTTCCCACTCCCCAACCCCTACAGCCTTCTTATGGCCAAAAGCAACTGTTCAGTAGTCCCTGATAGCAACCACAGCCTTGCCCTGAGCCCTCCTGCTCCCAGCAGTGCGCTAGAACCTGGGGCTACCCAGAGAGAGGCAGTTCTGGCACTCAGCCCGCAGTCTTGTGGGCTAAAGGAAGTTCATTCCGACCTCTCTAGATCCCACAGAGCTACTGGAAAAATGAGTATCCTAAATCCCTGATGCAATGTGCCGAAGACAGTGTACCTACCATCTCTAAGAATCAGAATTCAAGACAGGATTAGGAAATCAACACATATCAGGGTTGAGTAATTTGCCCCAGGAAAGTGATTTCAGTCAATATGTGACATAATAAAGTACATCTCAAGCTACACTTCATAGGACACTCCACCAGACCAGGCAAATTGGGATGCTTAGGTGTGATGTGCCACAGGGCCTGTGACTCCAGTTCAGTCTTTATTTCTACAAGAGCAAAAAGTATTCTGGATTGACCCTGGCTCCCAGGAAAATGGTCTCCCCCACTTACATATGAATCTGTGTACACAGGTCCTTCTCTTTCAGTGTGAGATGGCAGCCAAGAAGACAGTCCATCCATCCATCCATCCACCCATCTGTCCATCCACCCATTAATCCACCCATCCATCCAGCTAAACATCCATGTACCCATCCATCATCCACCCATCCATCCATGCATCCAACCATCTATGATCCATCCATTCATCCGTCCTCCATCCACTCGTCCATTCATCA
The DNA here is from genome assembly GCA_004027165.1 of Ctenomys sociabilis. NCBI lineage: Eukaryota > Metazoa > Chordata > Mammalia > Rodentia > Ctenomyidae > Ctenomys > Ctenomys sociabilis. Next base: position 113,202 of record PVKA01002271.1, on the reverse strand, counting down.
TCCATCTACCCATTCATCTGTCTGTCCATCTATCCATTCATTTGTCCACCCATCTACCCATCATTCACCCACTTATCCATCCATCTGTCCATCATCCATCATCTGTCCATCTATCTATCCATTTATCCATTCATCTGTCCATCACCCATCATCTGTCCATCTACCCATCCATGCATCCAACCATCTATCCATCTGTCTATCATCCATTTATCTGTCCATCCTCTGTCCATCCATCCACCCATCCTGTGAGTGCTTACCTAGGGTCTGTTTCCACTTTGAGGCCAGATACTGGTGGAGGCTTATTAAAGAGAAATGTCCCTGGCTTTGACCCTTTCATGCCTCTAGCAAAGCCACCCATAAGAGAAGCCTCTTTCTGATTCCTGTTCTCCTTCCACAAAGATTTCCTCTCTGAAAGCAACATGAAAGAAAGCCTTTGACTTGATTCCTGAGGTAAGACCTTTCCAGTCTGCAGTTTCTTGCAGAGTGGTAAATTCAGGGTTAGTTTCACTTGGCAATTAACATCAGTTTTCTCCAGCTGCAGAAATGTTTGTCACATAAACAAACAAAAAAGCAAAAACACCTAATATGTAAAGGGGAGATACTGACTTACCCAAAGGGTGATAGGAATAAGTGATACTCAAGAATGAAACCAGTTCCTGGCCCTGCTCACCCAAAACAGGTTCAAAGTCTCCCTCTTAGATTCCTGGGGCCTGCCATCTGGCTTACTGCCCTGTCCCATACAGCATAATTACATTTCAGAAGCCAGGAGAAGACTTTCTTGGACCAATCATTAAAAGTATACTTCATATAGTATCTCCCTTTTATGAGAATAAAATACTGAAACATTCTTAGGAGCATTTTGGAATAACCCAGGGTGCAGAAGAAATTTTTAAAAGCTGTTCCCTCCATACTGGCTCCCCTGCTACTATCAACACCTGCAAGCAGCTTTCTTTCCAAGGTGCAAAGATTCGGAAACCATCATAAAGTGCAAAGAGATGATGAATATTCCTATTGGGGGCCAATTCGGGCTCATGGGGCCTTTGCAATCTCTCATTTCTTCACCATAGACTGCTGGAGCGATTAGACTCCTGGCAGGCAGACAAATGGAACCGTGCGGTCCAAGGAGTTCCTCCGGGGTGCTCACGAATATTATAAAGCAGCTTTTATGTATCTACCATAATTGTATTTGAGTTAAAGAAGTTTGCTTTCTGTACAGCTGACTTTGGCCTTCACGTTCATCGGGACCAGCCACAGCGTGGCATCTCTGACTGTTGAGTGCTTTTGCTTACCTATATAGCTCTGTGTATGTCCCCGTACCACACAAGATAGCAGTCAGCACTGCCATTCGCCACCCCTAAAAGTCGGTGGGACATCCGTCCACTACCCCTAACTGCCCAAGCCACCGTGTTTCTGTGGCTCTTCACTGGCCGGGACCAGAGGAGGACAGCCTCATCTTGCGCTCAACTGTAATCCACATCTCCAAAGCAGCAGGACCGCGAGCCTCGTGGCTTATTTTGAGTGACATGCCCACATCTGTGACCCCTCTGGTGCCTTCAAATCCAAGAAATGGAAGAGTGACCTAGAAGAAATGAGGACTGAGGCTTTAAAGGATTACTTTCTCAGAGAAAAAGTTCAACCCCTGGGAGAAAAGAGCCCTAGGCCTTTGGTGAAAGTATGAGAAACATTTTGATCTTTTCACACAAACCACTCTACTTTTCAAAACCTGCTGTCTTTTCGTTCCCCCCTAGCTGAGTGTGAGGATAAATAAGAGAAGAAATGAAAAACCCAGGACAGGGGCATTTGGAAATAAAAACCCAAGAGGCTCATTTCCAAGTGTGTGTTGGGGTCTCAAAACAGCCGGTCCCTGGCGCTGGAGGCAGGGTCCCACTCCAGTTGCTCCAGAAAGGCGGGCGGGAGGCGTGGGCAATAGCTGCCTTTGTCTGCAGTGTTCAAGGACCTCCCTTCAATTGGCAGCACCAGGAAGCCCAGGTCCCAGGCCCCAGGCCCTGGGCCTAGGCTCCAGGTTCTGAGCGCTCCGCTCCAGGAGGTGGAGAACAGCCCTGCGTGACCCCCACGCAGGTTTCCCGCGGCTCCTGCAGGAGCAGACGTTGGCTTTGGGGCTGAAAACACTGTCAAGGCCCGGCAGACACATAAGAGAGCTTTCCAGATGTTGCGCACCAGAAAGGGAGTTTTTATTTTATTATTTCTTTGTTTAATGGGGAGTGGAGGAGCTGTTACCAGGGCAGCACGTGAGCTCCCAGGCCTGGGGGCGACGCGCGCGTCGGGCAGGGGCGGCGCCTGGCTGCGGGACTCGCACCTCGCTGCGCCTCCGGGCAAAGGCGGGGCCCGGACCGGCTCTTCCCCGGGTGTTTTCGTCTGCTCCGTGTAGACAAGCGTTCCAAATGGGATTAAATGAAAAGGAGACGTGAAACACGTATCTCCAACGTTAGCGCGTGTATGCACACGCGCACGCCCACGCACAGGCCCACACGCACGCGCGCGCGCACACAGCTTCCTTCCTTCCCGTTTTTTCCTCTCCTCTACAAATACAGAGGCAGGCAGCCTAATGATCCAGAAAGAGCCGCTGCCTCGAGGAGCCCAGTCTTTGCACGGAGAGAATTGTGATGTTTTTCCTCCGGATCTGAAGATCCACGCGGGAGGCTGGTTTTGCTTTCTGGTGGGAGAGGCTAGGATGAAAGCACCCCTCTCTCCGACGGCCTTTTTTGGGGGACAGAGCTTTTTAACGAGCCATTTCCTGGAGCAGGACTGAGGCCCCTCCCCCCAAGTGTCATGGCTCACGTCAGACATCAAAGCGCTACCTAATTAAACTCATTCTTTAATTGTGTCTTTTTGCTCCATTACTTTCTCTTCTCCTTTGAAGAGGGCCGCGCCTCTCTGATCGGGGCCCCAAATTATCTCCTTCTTTTTATTTTCCAGAAGATCTGAAAGTTGCTTGGTGTGTTGTTGTTATCGCCCCCCCCCCTTCCATTTTTCCTGAAAGTTGGGGACACGGGCTCCTTTCTGCCCCACCCCCAGCTGCCTAGAGCCAGGCCAACAGCTAAAGGGATATTCACACCTTTCCCCCTCCTTGGCTCTTCTATTCTTATGAAGTTTCCATTGATTATTGTCCTGAAATTCCTTGGTCCAGTCATAGATAAAAGGATAATGACTTCAAAGGGAGAGTTAAGAGTTTAACCCCAAGCTAAGAGAGTGGACAACTAGGTAATTGAGGGTAATAACCCATCACAGACTGGCTTTCAAAGGATCACCAAGCTGAACTCTCAGGTGGCTTTAATTTTATTAACATTTGTAGCCACTGACTGGAGAAGCTGGTCTGGAATCATTAAGAGCTTCAAAGCTGCAGGTAACTCTGCCCTGCCAGGCCTGCTGGCCATCCGGGAACCTGACAGCAACCTGGGCCTGAGCGCTTCCCTTCTGCGGGTGGAAGGGACTGCCACTAACCCACAACTTATCTGCCAAACCACAGAACACAGAACCTCCACAGAGAGAGATCAAAGGTCCCCTAGGCCAGGCTCCTTCACAGGGGAATCAAGAATTAAATCTAGTGAAGTAATTCATAAAGCTTAAGGTTTGTAGGGAGAAGAAAACCAACCTGGCTCTCTCCTTCTTTACTTTACTCCTTTCTTCCTTGGAACCAACTGGCCTAGGTCTTGCCGGAGGCTCCCAAAGCAGGCTTTGCAGAGAAGGCTGGGAGGCCCCAGGGAACAGAGGTGTCCATGGCCACTCTGTTCTGGTCTACAGGCAAGAAGTGGTAGGACCAGGGCTTGAACCCTGAGATTCTCTGCAGAGGCCTTTCCACCCCCTTTCACCTTCTGAGAGGCCCTCGGGGCCTATGGGAGGGAAGCAAGCCTGGTAACTGAGCCACTGTCTTTAGTTTATGAATGAGAAAATAGCAATTCAGACAGATAAATGACTCCCTACTGGATCACCAGCAAATTAGTAGAAGCAGAACCATGACCCCTGCTGAGCCCTGACTCTCACCCAAGATGCTGGAGGCCCAGCTGGCCCTTAGGGAGAAAGGAGAACACATTCAACTAGAAAACGGTCCTTGAGAGACCCATGCCCACATAACCATGGCAACATCTTGGGGAGCATCTTGCCAGAGCCTTCCAGTGTCATTCCTGCTTTGCACACCTGCGCATGGCCTTCAATGAATCCAAGGGAGAGAGCGAGCCTCCTCTCGGTCACTGTGGCCCCTGGGACCTGTCCCCTGGTTTATTGTGCTGCCTGCCCAGCTCTGGCTGAAGGAAGCGTGATAGCCGGATGCTAGCCTTCCAGGTCACTGGCATTGCCTGGCCTTCCCAGGGCATGGCTTCTGGCTTTGAGCAGTGCTTTTGACCCTTAGAAGTTGAACAAAAGCCTTTGAAATTGATCTACACTTGAACAGCTGCCCGGGCAGCTATAGCAGATCACATTCCTGCCCCCTGTCCAGTGGGAGCTGGGAGCACTTCCTAGAGTACTGTCACCACTGCCAGCACCGTCTGCCCCTCCAGCTCTGGGCTTCTGGGCTTTTTTTCTTTTTTATGTTTTTAGTATAGGGTGTACAGTGTCTCACTGCACAGATCAGACTTGTAGTGATCCTCCTGTTTTCAGCCTCCCAAATGCTGCAATTACAGGAGTGTGCCACCACGCCCAATCTCAATCACAGTCTCAGTGAACTCTGGGGGCGGGACCACCACAGCACACCAGGGGACCAAACTGGTTCCTGCACCTGCCTAAGCAGGTGCTTTAATAGCTGAGCTATCTGGCTGGCCCATGCCTTTGGGCTTTTGAAGAGAGCTGTCTGAGGCCTGAGAAGACCAGCAAAGGATAACCTGAGCTACCAGGGCTGGACAGGGTCTGAGTCAGAGCTATATGCCTACAGGCTCCCTGAGGGCATGCAGATGGCACTCAGCTGTGCCCAGCTCCTGGGAAGGGAGGGCACAAGGACCCAGGCAGACCACCTTACTATGTGCCCCATGAACCTCCAGGGCTCACTCCCTCTCTTTGTCCCTTTCAAGAAGTAAAACCAACAGCTGCCCTGGCAGAAGAGTGCCATGTCCCAAGTCACAGTCCAAAGTCCTGGAGCGGAGCCCCACACTGGGGCCTTCACAGGTGCCAGTCCTTTGTAGAACACCCATCTTGGGAAACTGACAGCCCCTGGGTTGTAGTGCCTTTTAAAATCTCTGACTCAAGGTGCTGGAGAAATGACTCAGTAGCATAAGTGCTTCCCTGGCAAGCACAAGGGCCTGAGTTCAACCCCCAGTTCTGCCAAAATATAAATAAATAAAATCTGTGATTCAGTCAATTGGTTAAGTTTCATTTCCAGCCCTTTTCCACTTTTTTGTTTGTTTGTTTGTTTTTGTACCAAGGATAGAACTCAGGATCTTGCACTTGCCAGGCAGGTGCTTATGCCACTGAGCTGTCTCCCTGACTTCCCCTTTTAAGCTCAGAAAACAAGAGTATAAGCAACTGTGCCTGTGTTGCCAGAGATCCATGTTCCCTGAATGATTTTCACCATGCAGCTGCATGTGCATAGCCCAGAGCAGGCTCTCCTTGATTACATATATGCTGTGCGTGTCCCCAGGGTACCACTGAGGGGCTCCTGGGCAGTTAGTTGTACTCTGTTTGCTCTTGGAAGCTTACGGGGCATATTCAGTGTAGCCTGGTAGGGAACAGTGTGTATTTATTCCAGAATCAAATCCGAATTTTGAAAAATGCATTGCTAATTTGGATAGTAAGCACTGCAGTCTGTGTGCTCAGAGACAAGAGAACTCGGGATTCCTAGACACACACTCAGGGCCGCCTGTCCTCAGCCCCAGAGCTTCATGCACATGAGCCTTCTGTGTGTGCTTATCCAGAGCCTCTTGTCGGCAAAGAAGTGTCTGAGGTCAGCGTTGTGAGAGCCTGGCTCTGGGGCAGAGCTTGGCCATGTGCAGCTGGATGCCAGGACTGTGGGTCTCGCCGGCCTCTAGCTTTTATGATGCTGTAACCCAGATGTCTTAGTGCAGAGGCATGTGCAGTGTGCTGGAGGAGGCCCGCCTTTGAAGTCAGACAGCGGTGCACTCAGGTCCAGATTCTGCTGTTACCGGTAGACTGACTCTGTGTGGGCAGGGCCCGTGGCCTTCAGGTCTGTGGTTGCTCCAGAGGTGTATGGCAGAATGCAGGTACCAAAGGCATCTGCCCGGACCCCTGCCTACAGGGAATTCCGGGATCCAAGAGGTGAATGAATCCTGCTCCGTAGGGTATTGAGGTCTCAAGTATAGGCAGAGCTCCCTTTCTGTCCAAAGGACAAGGACTTCGAGTAGATTCTGGTCCCAGGACAGTCTGGTCACCTTGGAACAAGCCCCTGGGTGTAGTCCCCTTGCCCAGGGTCTCCGCAGGGAGACAGGCAGGGCCCAAGGCCAGGTGGAGACCTTGGCAGAGGCTTTCCAGGTTCCCCAGGCAGTTGGGCTTGAAGTCAGAGCTTTGATTTTTTTTTTTTCCTTCAACCCCAAGGATCCTCAGAGAATATGAACCTCTGCAAATCAGGCTGGGTACACCTTTGAGTTTTTCAGGGAGCTATTCTGCCTTGCTACTGGAAGAGGTAGGGTGGGGATCCTTTAGGCCATATCATCCGTGGTGCCGATTTTCCAAGAGAAATTCGCCAGCTTCCTCCATGTTCCAAGGGAGAGGTCCTCCTTGGCACTGAGGGGCCAGGAGCTCCTGGACAGCTGGCCTGGCCCTGGCAAGGAGGGCAGGACTTCATGTTGACATGCTGCATGTGCCTGGCTGGCTTCTGAGGGTTGGCAGGGCAAGAGCTGGCGCTAGGCCTGGCTAAAAGTCTGAGGAAGTCAGTCACACTGAATGGCCAGCTTTGATCTCTGTTTATCCTCCAGTCTGAAGAGGTAACTCAGATGTGCAGTGATTCATTGCGTTTTGGGTGGAGATCACACGCCTTGGCGCTATCTGTGCCCCGAGGATTCTGTCAATACCCACATGGGGAGCAAAGTTCTAGGCTGTGCTGTGCTGCCATTTGCTTGCGGCCTCCAAGGCAGCCACTAACCTTTGGGGACGTTCAGTAAAGGTCACTTCCCTTCCTGCTTGACCTTGCCTGATGTCACTCGTTGTCAGGAAGTAGAGGAAGCACTGGCTTTACTCTTGGAGAACTTGCCCAGGCTGGAACCCCACTTTCATCCTTCTAACAGTCAGAGAGGTGAGTAGGACAGGTGGAGCCGCTGAGCCACTGGTGGATAGGGACTTGACCTTTCCCTGTGTGCATTGCACAAGTCTGTGGCAGCCTTCAGATGAGCCAGGACTGTTCCTGCAGAGCTCTGTTGTGGCCACTGATGTGGTCCACAGATCAATCATGCTGTCAGCACAAGGCAAGCATTTGTACCATGCAAGGTCTTCCCCAATGCCAATTCTTTGCCAGGCCTGGCTGAGCTGAGTACCAAGGCAGTCCCATCCTGGCAGCAGGTCCACTGGAGGCTCTGCTCTTCGAACCCCTCCTTGTGCCTTGGCCCCGGCTTCTTCATGCCTCGGTCTCAACTTTCCCTTCTGCATCTCTGGTGGCAGCTGCTAGAACCTACTTGGCCTGCAGCTCTGAGCTCTCAGAAAGTCTGTGCACCTGTGGGCCAGGTCACACCCCACAGCCCAGTCAGCAGGAACTGACAGTTGCTAGGGAATAAACCCTCAAGCTCCTTGCCCACAAGCTGGGAGGATGGGGAGAGGTGACTTGCTCTGTCTCCAGATCTACACATCTGTTGACCCCAGGTACCCTCTGCCGGCTCCTTGCACTGCCTTCTCTTCCACTTCTTCCTGAGACCAGTTTCCTAAGAATTCACAGGAATTCCCATCTCAGGGTCAGTTTCTGGGGGAACCCAGCGTAAAATGGTTGCTGAAATAAGATGTAAATTTCTAAATAAATACAATCCTGTGGATTAGCATAATGGGCTCCCCTGGGGTTCCTGCTTCCTAAATCCTACCCCTCATTAAAACCAGCCCCATCGCTCCCACAATAGGGCACTTTCTCCAAAACAGGCAGGCTCCTAAAGCTCTGAAACTTGCCAGTTTGAAGTAATTTATCTGCATAGCCAAGGTTGTGTTCCTAGGGAGCACTGGGGTCCACCCTCACCTGATTGTGCCAACCCCCACTGCCTTGGGCCTAAGGTGCAGCTCCGTGGTGCTGTGTCCCCTCCCAACTTGTCTCTAGCTTGTGAGCTTTGTACCCCATCCCCCACCCCCAGCCCTTTCCCAGCATCCTGCCTACTGCTCTGCTTTGCCTGCATCACTGTTACATTGTTTATTTCTGTGTTTATTACACAAGGGGGCTCCTAGAGGCCATAGGCCATGCTTGACCCCTAGTGACACTGCCTTGTTCCTGTGGCCTACAGCAGATTCCCCTCTAGGTCTGAGTCAGACCAAGGGACCCTTCTGGAAGAGTTCTCCCCGTGATGCATGGTCTGAATGGTATCCCTCATTGAGCGAGCCCCCATATTTGCAGGTAGGACCACCGGTGCGTGTTTAGACTAGATGAGGACCGGAGGGCCCACCGCACGGGATGGGAGCAGAGAAGACATCCAGAAGATAGCTCTCTTCTCTCCCCACCATGCAAGGGCTAGAGATGGCCTTCATCCAGCTGGGGAGAGAATCCTGACCAGGAACTCTGCACCCGCACCTTGGTCTTGGACTTCTCCTCCACCTCTGGAGCTGGGAAATCAGTTCCTCCCCCATAATCCGTACTGTCTGTGACATTGTGCTTGGGCCTGCCTAGCTGGCAGATACACAAAGCCATAAGAAACACAAGGATACATACTTCGGAGGGAATACCAAAGCCCCAGTCCTTGGATCTAGGGTCAAGGTCTGCTGAAAAACAGCTCCTGGTCCATGTGGGCCCCCACCATGTACACCACCCATTGCCTGTTTCCTCTACTTGGTCTTTAGATGTTATGTTTTATTTGCATCTGATGTGTAAGATCAACAGGGAGACAGACATCCCCAAACCTGAACGGAACAGCCTCGTCATGAAGGCCACAAGGCTGCCTTAAGGAGCCCCCTGGGCTGCTCCGCAGGCTGGGAGACATCAGCCACACTTGCCTAGGGCCCAGGTCCCCATTCCTCCTGTGGTTCCCCAGGGTGGCCAGCAGGCCAGGTGCCTGCTGTCATTATTGAGCCCCAGGTTGGGAGTTTGGGGAAGGAGGTGGCTCCCAGACCCTGGCTGCTCCATCTGCAGCTTTGGCTCCAGCAGCCCTTGACGCCCCCCAAGGCCTGCGGAACTCCCTGACGGCGCCACCCGCCCTCACAGCGCCAGCTCCTTGGCCTTGGCTCCACTGCCCCTGCCAGCAGCCGGCACTGCCCTTGCCAGAACTCTGAACTGTGGTCCCACAGCCAAGGCTTTGTAGCCTCTTCACAGAGAGACTGCAGTGTTCTCTTCAGCCAACGCAGAGCCTAGAGGTTCCTTCCTCCCTCCAGCTTCGTCCCTCTAGAAAGCCAGCCCATCCTTCTCAGGCCACAGCACAGCATCCTTGCAGGGGGCTCCCTGAAGGTCCCAGACCAGGATTAGGGAGACAGAGACCCAGCTGGGGAGGCAACTTTCTTAGTCTTCCACGGAGAAGACTTTGGGGACTGAGGCAGGAGAAGAGTTAAGTTCTGGGCTGAGGCTCAGTGTTCAATTTCTTTATTTCCTGTTGATGACATTATTGCCTTCCTACAACCACTGACACATGTTGCTTTCATCTGTTTCATTTCAAGACATGAGTACACTCGCTGGAAACTATGCTTAATAGCTAAACTCAAAACATTTGGCTTGCTTTTCCTTCTGTGACTCTCGCTGGTATGCTGCATTCTCTAGTGGGTTTTGTTTTTTTTTGGGGGGGGGATAGTGGTGATTATATATATATATATATATATATATATATATATATATATATATATATATATACTCCCCCAGTCACCATTTTTACTCCAGCAAAGAGAAGCCATTGGCTCCCTGGCCAAGTGCCTCAGGCCCATCCTCTATGAATGTGATGTTTCTCATCCATAGGGGAGGCTGATGGCTCACTTCAGTTGTGGCTGCAGAGCACCTCAGCCCTCCCCCTCTGTCCAGTTCTAGCCCCTCCTGCCAGGGGAGAGGACCGAGTGGCCCTGGGTAATCTACTAAGGGACAGCTAGGTGGGTCTCCTGACACTGCTGCAGCCTGAGGCTGCACCTCCCTAACTGGCCTTCCCTGGGGCCTATGCTCTGTGACTCACAGCTGGATCTTCTGCATGGAGCCTCCAGAAGAGGGGTGAGCTGTCATTCGGATCTCAAGGACTCTGGGGGAAACCAGGCCCAGCTGCCTGCAGCGGGAATTCAGGCGAGGCTGAGGCTCCTTTGCCAGAGCTTGCATGGAAAGTGGCTGCTGGGAGAAGGCCAGCTCATCTGGTTGGAATTGGGCTTGATGTGTGTTTCTGAACCTGGTCATGAAGCTGGGCTCTCACCACTGCACACTACTCTGGCCAGGGCAGTGTGCTCACAGACAGGACAGTCAGGACGATGGCTGCCTGCCTGGCCTCAGATGACTGCCCTGCCCACACCAAGCTCCCAAGAAAATTGTGGGGACAGAGTGAGGAACAGAAAGGCTGCTGCACCTGGTTCCCAGAGATAAGAGAAGCGAATGTGCACAGGGTGCTCGCTGCACATATCCACCTTGTCATCTTATCCTTCTGATACTAGAGCACCTAGCTTTCCTTTCATAATGAGGAAACCGAGGCTTAGAAGGTAAGAATGCTTGTCTAAGCTCATGGGCACTCTAAGAGGTGAAACTGGAGTATAAGCCCAGGCTTGAAGTCCCCAAAGCCAGTCTCTTCCACTGATATCTTACTCTCCTCTTCCCAGTCCTGGGCTTGGTCAATCTGAGAAGTCCCTCCCAGGTCCCTCCATGATTTGCTCCCAGGCCTCCTCTTCTGCTCAGCAATGCACATTGTGGGCAGGTAAGAAGACAGTTCTCAGACACACAGAAGCATCTGTGTGCTTTATGTAGGAAGAAGCACATTCAAGGCCCCTTGTTGCTGCTTTCAAATTGTAGATCTGGCTGGAGTCTGAGATAGCAGAAAGTGCACAGGCTCAGAAACCAGGCAAGAAGCCTGTGTGTGGAAGGGGAATGCATAAGGACTAACCCCCAGGAAACCGCGCACTCTTGTCTGCTCAGACTGGCTCTTGAAAGCACCCTTGCTGGATTGGGGTATAGCTCAGTGGCAGAGCACTTGCCCAGCATAAGGAGTGGGGACCTGGGTTCCATCCTTAGCTTCTGGAAAGAATAGAAATGTAAGAGGCAGTTTCCTTGGTCTTTAAATTCTACAAAACTATATGGTTTCTTCCATTTCCTTGCTGGTACTTCTTTTTTTTTTTTTTTTTTTTTGAGAATAAAACTTTATTGAATAGAAAAGCTTCTATCAGAGAGGGACAGAAGGGGGGCCCGAGTGGGTTGCCCTTTGCCGGTACTTCTTGTTGTGTTCTGGTCTGAGTGCATGAGCTGAGATTCTAGGTAGGGCAATAGGGAGACCCCGTGCCAAGGCAGGTCTCCTGTCATGGGGTGTGGTCAGCATGAGGAAGCCGTGCTGTACCACCTCTCCATTTGACATTTCTGACAGGTATGAGACCCTGCTGGCGCATTACATCTTCTCCAGCAGGCCCTGGCTGGGCATCCCTCATGCCAAAGCCCTGAGCAGAGATCTTGGGCTGCACAGCATCCAGGTGGCCTTGAACCTGTAGCTCCTCTGCAGCCCCACTGAGAAGACAGGAGGCCACACTAATGAAAACTCCAATGTCCAAGGGCCCAACATAGGACATTCAGCTTTATGATTTCTGAAACTGTACCCATGCAACTATTGTTTTTCACTGTCAGTACAGTATTTAATAAATTACATGAGCTATTCAGTTCAGTCTTTGTAAAATAAACTCTATGTTAAATGAGTTTGTCCAACCGTAGGCAAATGGGAGTGTTCCAAATGTGTTTCGGGTAGGCTAAACTAAGCTATACTTCAGAGGGTAGGTTTAAATTAAATACTTTTTCAGTATTTCAGTTATGGGATTTTCAACTTAGGATAAGTTTACTGGATGAATGTCATTGTACTCCAGGTGGCATCTGTACATGACTGGGAACAAGAAGCATCGCAAGCTGGGCACATGCCTGTGAACTCAATGCTTGGAAAGCTAAGGTGGAAGGATCAGGAGTTCAAGGTTAGCCTACACCATGCAATGTGATCAAGGCTGAAAAGGAAAAAAGGTGCCAGGGCTACAGTTTGGTGGTAGAGTACTTGCTGAGCATGCATGGAGCTCTATGTTCAATCCCCAGGGCTGGAGGAAGGAAAACAAAGAGGAAGCATCCCAGAATGGTAGGGCTACCTGAGAATACTCTGGAATCCCCTTGGCTGGTCTTCTAGTTTATTAAAAGCAATGAAGTAATATAAAGCCATAGAAATTTTTATTCTTTTATTTTTTTTGGCAGAACCGGGGATTGAACTCAGGCTCTTGTGCTTGGCAGGGAAGTGCTTATTCCACTGAGCCATCTCCCCAGCCCCCCATAGAAATTTTTAGAAGTACAAGATAATACTGTTCAGTTGCAAGGACTGCTGAAGGGGCTCAAGGGAATATGGTACAATAGGCTCCTCTTGCCCACACGTTGACACCCAGTGAGGTGGGGACAGCTGCTGTGGGCTTCCCTGTCCCTGGAACGCAGCTTCTCTCTCTGATGACCTGCTTCTCGATTTATATTTCTAAAGAAGAGCTAAACAACCAGGATCATCTTTCAAGGCCTTATTACTCCAGTCGTGGTGATTCTAGCCAGTTCATGATTGGCTGCCCATGAGCGGCACAGCCAATTATAATCCAGTTCAGCTATGCTAGAAGGGGGTGGAGTGCAAAGTGAAGACTTCCAGGCTGGCCCCTCAGGAAGGGGCTGAGTTGGCCAGTGATCTAAGAATGCTCACGCAAGTGCAGAAGGCAAGAGACAAGTGAGTTATCTGAAGAAGTTGTCAACCATAGCCATTTACAGCTCGACTTATTATTATGGCCCCGCGGTGTATACTTCATTTTTATACTTTTCTGCTATTGTTGTGGAATGCTGGACGGTGTTGTCGAGTTCAAGCACCTAAGTTAGTTGAATGACAATGGAGTGCCCATCTCTGACAGGTGTAGACAAAGGAAGGGGTATAGAAAGGAAGAATCATGGTGTGTGTATGGACAGTACAGTTGGGATAGATAATGCTGTGCTTCTACATAATTCTATGAGAGGCAAGATTTGCACTAATGGTGGTTGGACAGGATATTATGTCGCCTTCTAGTACTATGGACAACCACTAGGAAAATAACAAGGTAGAAAGTATTAATTATTGAATCTTTGATGTAATTCAGGTATAAAAAATAAGATACGCAAACAGCTACACTTTTAATTTACTGATAAGAGATATATGCTATAATAATGTCTGTAAGTATAATATCATGTATGCACCTTCTATGATACCGAAGCATTATGAAAACAGTTTGCAATGTATTAGTTTATCAAATCCATCTTGTCAAGGTATCTTAAAACTATCTCATTGATATTTGTACTTCAATAGAACAAAAATAAAAAAAAAAAAAGAGACAAGTGAACCAAAATCTCACCGCGTGTACTTGCCAAGCTTGCTTTGCTGTGCGTCTTGCCTGGTTGGCTATAGATCCAAAACAGCTTTGCATCTTCCTTCTTGGCGTTAATACCAAAATATTTCCAGTGTCATTCCAATCCCATTACCTTTTCAATGACTATGTCATATTCCTATATACTATGTATGGGTAGTGCCTATGATTTACTAAGTCAGTTCCCTATAGGCATGAACATTATTTCTAAATTCCTCTGATTATATGCAATCCAAAATGTCTGGAATATTTTTGGGACTGGAAAAGACGGCATCTTGGGGCCGTGGATGTAGATCAGTGGCACAGCACCTGCCTGGCAAGTGCAAAGTCCTGAGTCTGATCACTGATACACCCCCCCACACCCCCCAAAAAGGACACCTTGTTAACCTAATGAGTATTTGGGAAACCTGAGCATCTCAGGGCAGGAGTGCAATGGGTCTTTGGAAGAGGTTTCAAGGATGGAGAGAACAGAGGGAATAAGGCGGTTGGTCCTAGTACACACCTCTCTGCGGTATCATTCTGGAATGCTGGACAGTGGGATGGACTCAATGTCCCAGGGCAACGCTGCTCTCTGCCTGTGAGTCTCCAGACAGGCTGAGAGCATCTCAGACTGAGACAGCACGGACGGGTCAGTGTGGCGAGGCTTCATTGTCCTCATAAGTCTTTGGTCCCCTTCTCCCCAGCACCTTGGGGTAAGGCTGGATCACCTTCTGTGGCCAGGATCTGCATGGAGGAGGGAGAACAGGGAGAGAAAAGTGCTGAAGAAGGCCACAGAGGCACAGGTGCAACATTAAACCACTCCTATGCACATGAGGACCTGAGCGGCTCTGGTGGCCTGGGACACGCAGCCAGACCCAGAATGTGACCTGCGGCCCATACTGGAGGTCACCTCTGGCCCTCCCAGTGGTACACTCCGTTGGCACCTGGACTACTGCAGGCAGTGCCAGCCTCATGGGCACATGACGTACACAGCCAATCAAGGGGCCTGTTGTGATTCACGCTCTGTTGCCACATTACTGAAATCCCCACCATGGGTTGGACAAGTGCCCGTAGTTGTGCGTTGTACAATGCCCTGCCAATTTTTAAGAATGTTTAGGGCCAGTGGATTAAAGCACCTGCAAGCAGGTGCAAGGGCCGGGGGCTCGATCCCCAGGCTGCCGTGCCAGCCCCACCCCCAGGGTGAGCTGAGATGGCAATTGAGACTGAGCATAGTGGTGCACACCTATAATCCCAGCTCTTGGGAGGCTGTAAACAGGCAGATCACTAAACTAAGAGTCTCATCTACTAGTGAGGCCCTGAACACCTGTAGAACCTTCCCTAAAATGCAAAAAAAAAAAAAAAAAAAAAAAAAAAAAAAAAAAAAAAAAA
>PVKA01002271.1:86557-98096 GCA_004027165.1 Ctenomys sociabilis | reverse complement strand
CATCTAACTTTTCTCCCCTTCCCTTCCTTCCCTTCCCCCTCCCTTTCCTCTTACCATTTGAACACGTTCTTCATACCTCCCAATAGTTCTATTCCATTTTGGTCTTCAGTTGTGCCTCTGGCTACTCACATATGAAAGATAATGCAATACTTAAGTATGCATGTCCAGTTTATTTCATTTAAAAGTACAATCTAGAGGTACAGGTGTTTGTTTGTTTTTGCAGTAGAGAGACTCGAACTCAGGATCTTGTACATGCCAGGGAGGCGCTTATGCTGTTGAGCTATCTCCTTGGCCCCACACTTTTTTTTTTCTTTCATTTGGTATCAGAAATGAAACTTAGGGGGCCAGGGAGATAGCTCAGTAGAATAAGCACTTGCCTGGCAAGTGCAAGGTCCTGTGTTCAATCCCCAGTATTGAAAAAAAAAGGAAATCAATAGGGCCTGTGCTCACCGTGCTCTGAGCTGTGTGTCTGGCGCCCACGTTTGCTTTGCCATTCAACTGTGGACGCTCCAAGACTCAGCTGCTACACACTGTTCTGCTATAAGCAGGGTGTGCATATGCCGCTGTGTGGGATGCTTAGAACGCTTTCCAGAAGATGCCAAGGAGGGGAGCAGTTGGGTCAAGTTGAAGCTCTAGTTTCTGTGTTTTGAGGAATTTCCATAGTGGTTGTACCAACATACTTTCCTTCTGCCAGCATTTGTTATTAGTGGATTTCTTGACGATAGCCATTCTTTCTGGGGTGAGCTGGAATCTCAGGGCTGTTCTAATTTGCATTTCTAGAAGGACCAGTGATTTGGAACAGTTTTTTTCATATATTTGTTTGCTGTCAGCACTTCTTCATGTGAAAAGTGTCCATTTATTCTCAGGCGCTCGTTTTTGGATTGTGTATCCTGAAAACTATATAGTTGGGCCTGCCTCTGGCCAGGGTTCACAGGACATGGAATGACAATTGTAATGTCTACTTCAAGTGCCCTTCCTGGGGTAGGAAGGGAACGAGGCCACGGGTTGGGCCAGAGCTCAGGAAGGACCTCTGACCATACAATCCTTAGGAGCGCCCGCTTCTGCTACCTAGAAGCTTGTGTAGGCAGCTGCCTCTAGCAGAGCCTGAATGCAACTTCCTGTTCTTTCTCATGCCCTCCCCACTGCCTCTTTTCCACGACCTTCTCTCTGTGGACTCTGAAGCAAGGACTCGGATATCTGGGCAAGGACCAAGACGAGAATCCACAGCGGTCTCCCAGGAGTCCTGGAGCCCTTATCAGAGAGGAGCTGCTAACAGCGCTGCCTCTGGCTTATGGCCACTCTTCTTCCTTTATGTCCCTTTCACTGCTCCCCAGGGAACAGCTGCTGGCAGACGTGACTGCAGAGCCCCAACCCACCTTCCCCTGAGAAGCAGCCTCGGATGAGCTGTGGCCCACGTGGTCTCAGCCTCGGTGGCAAAGCTGACTCAACCCCGCTGCCTATAGGTGTGTTCGCCCGCCTCACCCTGGTCTCCACGGCTTCCAGAATCTTAGCTATCCTTGATAACATTAACATTTTTTTTTTAACATTAACATTTTGATTCTAGGGCATCTACTGAATTACCATCAAACCTGCCACACGGCGGGCCTGCTCGCTGCCCAGGACTGATGTGTGGGAGCCATTCAAAAACAACTAAATGGGGCATGGTGGCACATGCCTATAAACCCAACACTCGGAAGGATGGTTGTGAGTTCGAGACCTGCCTGGGCTACAAAGTGAGCTCAAGGCCAGCCTCAACCGCATAGCACGACCTTGTCTAATGACAACAACAAAAAGTGTCAAGATGATTTTAAGGACCAGGAATGTAGTGGCATAGCGCCTGCCCGGCAAGTGCAAGGTCGCAAGGTCCTGAGTTTAATCCCTGGCACCAAAAGAGTAAAAACATAAAAGATGGTTCAAGCCAGGTACAGTTTTTTTGTTTTGTTTTGTTTTGTTTTTTTTTGTGGAACCGGGATTGAACTCAGACCCTTGTGCTTGCCAGGGAAGCACTTATTCTACTGAGCCATCTCCCCAGCCCCAGGTACAGTTTTATACCACGCATCTGTAATCTCAAATCCCAGCTCTAAGGAGGGCTGAGGCGGGAAGATCACGAGTTTGAGTCCCATTTGTACAATTTAGTGACATCCTGTCTCAAAATAAACATAACTAGGGTTATAGTTCATTGGTAGAGTACTCAACTCAATCTCTAGTACCATAAGAGTAAATAAACAAATAGGCCTGGGGAAATAGCTCAGCCTGGCAAGCACAAAGTCCTGAGTTCAATTCCCAGTACTGCATGCCATGCCAGCCTGAAGCTCTGGCCATGGTGGCACGTACCTGTAATCTCAGCTTGGAGAAGCCAAGAGAGGAGGATCTCTATGAGTCTGAACTATGTAGCAAGGCCCTGTATCAAATAAGTAAATAAATAATAGATGATAAATTATTCCAGCCATGGGCAGGCCTCCTGGCAAGCAGTTATTCATCCTTATGCCATTTCATGGATGGAGAAAGAAAACTCGAAGGAGATATGAGACTTTCTCAAGGTCACAGCTAGTCCGTGGCAGGGTCCGGATGTTCGTGCGATTTGTTTCTCCAACTCCGCTTGTTGGATGCATAAGCAGAAGGCCTGGTGGCTGCAAGCTGCTGAGGCTCTCGGGACAGGCACACCTGGAAAACTCTGGCCCCTTCTATGAGCAGCACAAGCAGCCTGGTGCCGCCCACATGGACAGGTGTAGAAGAGAATGATTTGGACATGGGTTTGGATCTTTATTTACTTATTTATTTTATTTATTTTTTTGAGACAGGGTCTCACTGTGTAGTGCAGGCTGGCCTTGAACTCAGCCATGTAGCTCAGGCAGGCCTGGAACTCATGGCAATCCTCCTGCCTCAGGTTATGGGCACCTGACCTTCTGTGTCTTTGGGTTCTGCCAGGAGGTTCTAGGAACCTAGGGCAAGGAGCCTCCAGGACACAAGGAGCCATGTCAGGTTCCCACAGCAAGAGGACAGGAAACCCAGGCTGAGGCAAAGGGCAAGGCAAAGAGAAAGTGACAGGCGTCAGGGACACTGAGTCCAGAAGTCTAGTGCTGATAGAGGGGTAGTGCTGAGCTTTGGCTCCTACCTTCTTTGTAATACTGAGGATTAAACTCAGGGCCTCTGAACTGAGCTATATCCCCAGTCCTTTTTAATTTTTATTTTTAGACAGGGTCTTATTAAGTCCCTGAGCTATGCAGGTGGGGCTCAAACTTGCAACCCCCTGTCTCAGCCTCCCAGAGAGCTGGAATTAAAGCTGAGCACCACCACACCTGGCTTCAGTCATCTACTTTTTTTTTTACAGGACTCGAACTCAGGACTTCACACTTAACAGGCAGACACTACACCACTGAGCTACATGCCCCACCCAGTCATCTATTATTAAACTTCCCCTCTGCCCTGGGCGTTGCCCAGGGCCACCACAACACTAACACTTATGGTCAGCCATATCTGTCACACACACAGACACCCCTGCCAAGGGAGTGAGCAGGCCAGTGCCTCACACGAGCTCTAGGACCTACCAGGGCAAGAAATGCATGGCGTGGGAAGGTGCAAGGTCTGTGCCTGCTTACTGCCTGCTGGAGGGTTATGAGGAGCAAATCTTTTTCTGATGCAGAATTCGAATGAGGAAATTGATGACAAGAGACGCAGAGCAGCTGTGCAGCCTCTTACCCATCAAGCTTTGCAGGAGAGGGAAAACAGGGGCACTACTGGAAGCCTTTGAGGAAGAGGACACAAGGACAGGCTCCTGCCTCAGCCTCTGCCAGCCCACCACACCCCAACTGTCCTCTATCCCCGGGAGAAGCAATAACAACACACTGGTTGTTTTCTCCTGTTCTGTTCTGTCTACTTTTCAATACCAGGGATTGAACCCAGGGCCTGGGCAGTGAGCTCTGCATATTCCCAGCCCCCTCTCTAAAACACGTTTATTTTGAAACAGGGTCCAACTAAACCACTAAGTTGCTGAGGCTAGACTCAAATTTTTTGTCCTTTTTTTGGGGGGGTGAAGAGGTAAATTTGTTTGTTTTAAAAAGAATAGAAAAATAATAGATAAAACATTAGAAATATACACAATTTTAAAAAATAAGATCCTAGGTATTCAACAGTGGTTGCATTGTTGCATGTTGCTGTCTGCAATGTGGTTGCTCAGATTATAGATCCACACATACAAAATTGGTCAGACGGAAAATTTTAAGCATCAACTGCTGTCTTCAAAAAACTGATAGAAAAAAAGAAAAAGAAAAACAAAAACTGATAGAGCACAAAGGGGCAGGGGTTGGTTCAGTAGAATAAGCGTTTCCCTGGCAAACACAAGGGTCTGAGTTCAATCCCCAGTTCCACCAAAAAAAAAAAAAAAAAAAAAACCTTATAGGAAGTAGTAATACAATCATCTTAACTATCCTCTGTGTGTGTGTGTGTGTGTGTGTGTGTGTGTGTGTGATACTCTCTCTCTCTCTCTCTCTCTCTCTCTCTGTCTCTGTCTTTTTCAAGCAGGGTTTTGCTATGTAGCTCAGGCAGGGCTCCTGTCAGCCTCCTAGGTGCTAGTATTATGCCAGGGGCTGGACTCAGATTTCTTTTTTTGTTTTGTTTTGCTTTGTTTTTGCAGAACCAGGTATTGAACTCAGGCCCTTGAGCTTGCCAGGGAAGTGCTTATTCTGCTGAGCCATCTCCCCAGGCCTCAAATTTCAAATTTCTTTCTCTCTTTTTCTTTCTTTCTTTCTTTCTTTCTTTCTTTCTTTCTTTCTTTCTTTCTTTCTTTCTTTCTTTCTTTCTTTCTTTCTTTCTTCCTTCCTTCCTTCCTTCCTTCCTTCCTTCCTTCCTTCCTTTCCTTCCTTCCTTCCTTTCCTTCATTTTATGCATTTGGTACACAGGATCTCACCCCTCTGTATTAGCCTCCCTAACACTGGGATGACAAATGTGCACCACCACACTCAGTCTTGGTGGCTGTCTCTGCACCCCTAGGGCACAGTCAGCACACCAGGGATAAAACCCAGGTCCTTGTGCTTGCCTAAGCAGTGACTTCTTTTCTTTTCAGCACTGGGGATTGAAGTCAGGACATTGCACTTGCCAGGCAGGTGCTTGTGCCACTGAGATATCTCCTCAGCCCCTAAGCAACGATTTAGAACACTGAGCTCTCTCTCCCACCAAGTGGACTTAAATTACTGACGCTCCTGCCTCAGCCTCCCAAAGCTATGGGATTAGGGGACTGAGCTGCCAAGCCCAGAAAAACATGTGGTGCACAGGTCCTCACTGCCGAGACACTGGCACTGGGGAGAGTGCTGGAGGGCAGAGGTGCTGGTGACCAGGCACCAGGGGGCACGGGATGTGGGGTGTTCAGAAAGAGAAAGCGCAGGCGCCCCGCAGACACCAAAGTCGGAGCCAGCTATGTGCCTTATTAAACGCACTGCAGCTCCTGTGCACACAGTCTACATGCGAATGCTGTGCGGGCCGCAGTCTGCTCTGCACAGGGATTCATCGCAGGATGAAGTACATGTGTTTAGCACAGGCACAATTTTCTTCTCTGAATGTTTTCAACCTGAGGTTGGCTGGCTCCACAGAGGCAAGGGGACGGGTGTGGAGGGCAAGTGAACTGAGTAGCTGCAGCCCCTGCACCCAGCTGAAGGCCGGTGCGACTCTAGGGATTCAGGGGATGCCAGGGGCTCCAAGGGCTTGGGGGGACATCTGTGCTGGCAAGCTGAGTGTTCCCATCTTTTAAAGCTGAGCTCATGGGCTGGAAAGTTTCCACGCAAGCCTCACCTTGCACCTGCCCTTACGGCACTCACGCTTTTAATGAAATGAAGTAACTCTCAAAGAGCCCAGGCAAAGGGCTGGGGAGATGGCTCAGTAGAATAAGCACTTGCCTAGCCAACACAAGGGCCTGAATTCAATCCCTGGTTCCACCAAAATAATAAATAAATAAATAAATAAATAAATAAAATATAATAAAATTTTAAAAATGCTCAGGCGCACAAAGACAACAATATGCAATGTACTAATTATTGTAACTGTACTACTAACCTGTTTTGAAATTATCTCAATGCTACTTCTTTCTCAATAAAATTATTAAAAAAAAAAAAAAAAAAGTCCAGGCGACCTGCAGGAAGCATGTCCCTGGGCCAGGTCCTAAGCATGGCGCTGTGGCACCTGACTTAGCCCTCCCAGCAGCCCTCGGGCCCCTAACACACACAGGGAGCTACTCAGAGAGTAGTGGCGGCCCTTGCTCTGGGCTGGGCCAGCTATCTCCAGAGGCTCCATGTCTAACAGCTCAGCTCACTGCCCTGGTCATCTGTGCACTTTAGGATAAAGAAAATATCTCTCAGGCCGGTGTGGTAATGCATGCCCTGAATCCCAGCATTCTGGAAGGCCGAGGCAAGAGGACTGCAAATTGGACCCCAGCCTCGGCAATTTAGAGACTTAATGAGACCCTGTCTCAAAATAAGAAACAGGGCTGAAGAAGTGGCTCAGTGCAAAGGTTCTGGGTGCAACTCCCAGTCCCACCCACTCCACCCCAAACACTATTAAGAATAATGCAGGATGAAGAGAGGGAGAGGGAAGGTCGCTTCCCCCTACATTCTCTATTGAGTCAGCCAGGGCCTGTCTGACCTCCTTGCATCTCAGTGGACACAGGCTTTTGGATAAAGCAGCTCCTTTTCAGACGTGGGGCCTTTGCAAGCCCTGTTCCCAGCTGCTGTTGCCCATATCCAGTGCTCTCCTAGCCTATCTCTCCTCCAAAAGTGGTACAAAAAGTACCCAGCCTGACATGGTGCCACAGGCCTGCCATCCTAGCATTTGAGAGGCTGAGACAGGAGGATCAATGTGAGTTCCAGACCGGCCTAAGCTATGTATTGAGTTCCAGGCCAGCCTGAATTGCAAAGTGAGACCCTGTCAACAAATAAAAAAAAACCAAAATAGCCTGGGGTCCTGGCCCTCCTCCTCCCAGGGCAGCTAGGTGGCAACAGCTGAGAGTGGGCCTCTGCCCTCCTCTCTGCTGCTGGCCCTTGGTGCCTGCTGCTCTGGGTGCCCTTCCTTCCTGGAAAGGCCAGGCTCTTTTTCTTAGGCAGAGATTAGGAGGCACTCCCCACCCCCACAGCATCTCCCCTCACCCTCCCACAGAGTTGGAGGTTAACACCTTGTCACCAGGCATTCAGAGCAGGTGTCCCCCTGGGGATGGCCAGATGGGTCAGGAAGTAGCCTCTGTGGGGGAAGAAGAGGTCAGAGCTCAAGGGGTGGGTGGGGAGGTCCATCAGTTAGGGACGCCAAGTTCAGGTGAAGCAGCTGCTCGACCTTCACCAAGTGGGTGGTCTTCTGCCACCTGTGGAAATGGGCGAGAGGCCTCCCAGTGCCCCACACCCACCGGTTGATGTGCTGGCTTCCTGGACAATGGGGCTCCACTCTCATGCCGGTCTAGGTCTCAGGTTCTGTGAGCCTTTCTGCACCCTTTCCGGGCCCGGTGCAGGCAGTCACCAGGGCACTGACCTGCTCCCTCTTGGAGCTGGCAGCTGTCTGGCACCTGCCTTCTCACCTCTCCCACTGCTCCCAAGCAAGTCCCGTGAGGCTCAGCTGACCTCAGACAGTGCAGGTCATGAGACAGGGAAACCAGGTCCTCACTGTCTACACGCAACTACTTGTAACTGTACCTTTCTGATTTGTGAATCTGTGGATTCCCATGGAAAGCTTTACAAAAGGAGGCGGCTTGGTGTGTGGTGGTGTGGGGGGCCCAGGCACACAAAGGGCTGTGAGTTCCAGGCCAGCCTGAGCTGCACAGGGAGGCCCTGTCTCAGGAAGGAAGAAAGGAAGGAGAGGCAGACTTAACCTACTAAATAAACTGATTCTCTGAGCAAACAGCCAGTTCAGAGAAAGAGAAAACAATATCATCAGAAAAGATTTGTTCTTTTAGCCTGGTGTGGTAGCATATGTATGTCTGTAATCCTAGCAATCTGGGAGGCAGAGGCAGGAGGATTGCAGATTGGGGCCTTACTTGGGCAGTTGAGTGATTTATCAAGCTCTGTCTCAAAAAAAAACAAAACAAAACAAAAAAAGAGCTGGGAGTGTAACAGGCCTGCAAAGCCAGGCTGGGGATACCTTTGCTTTTTGCTCCTGTTTCACAGTCCATTTTCCTAGCATCCCTCAAGTGTGTGCATGATTCATTAGGCTATGAAGCTGAGTTTTATAGTTTTAAAAATGTATTTTTCTGAGCCCAAAAGATACCTTGTGAAAACACTTCTCAAAAGAGCGTCAGCATAGCAAGTGGAGCTCCATCCCTACCTTTAGCTCTGCTTCTGATAATATTTCTGGAAGAAAAGCCCACGTGATCAGATCGACCGTACTGTGTAACTCATCTTGGGACAGTGCCTCCTTGCAGGTTCAGAGGAGTTACCTCCAGGGTGCTGTCATTTTTATTTTTTTTTTTTACAGAACTGGGGATTGAACTCAGGCCCTTGCACCTTCCAGGCAAGCGCTTATTCTACTGAGCTATCTCCCTGGCCCCTGTGGGCGCTCTGTCATCAAAGCAGTCATCAAATAATAAAAGATTGCCGCCCGGCCTTTCTGACTATTCCATTCCCCCTGAACACCCACCTCCACCCCATCAAAATTTATTGACAGGTGGCCTGGCCTGCTTTCCGAAACTGTCACTCTTGAAAAGTCCCCCTTGGAGCACCACATTTAAATCAGCAGGATGCCTACCTAGCTTCTTTCTCCATGGTTCTCTGTCACTCCAGGGAAAAGATCTGTTTCCCTTTTCTAAATTTGAATGCAATCACTAACAAAAGGCAACATTTGCCTTGGGAAACCA
Source organism: Ctenomys sociabilis (assembly GCA_004027165.1). Lineage (NCBI taxonomy): Eukaryota > Metazoa > Chordata > Mammalia > Rodentia > Ctenomyidae > Ctenomys > Ctenomys sociabilis. The sequence continues at coordinate 89,275 of PVKA01002271.1, read as the reverse complement.
GGAGATCTTGTCTCTCTGCTTAGGAAAAGATACAAGGAAGGCAAATGTCAGGGGGGGGGGTTGTTTGTTTGTTTTTGTACTTTAGGGAAGGGTCTATAGGGTGTTCAGGGTCTCACTGCTAGCTCGCACTCATAGTGATCCTCCTGTTTATAGCCTCCCAAGAGCTGGGATTGCAGTCTCCAAAGGTTGGTTTTGAGCCTGATCAAATGTCCCCATCCTGTAATTCATAAAATCTCAGTGAATTGGTTTTCCTTTCAAAACCTATTTGGAGAATTTTGATATATATTATAAGAACTTCCAGGAACCCCTGAGGTCTCTCAAGCATGTTCTGATTGTAACCAGGTTCTCTTGTTGATGTACCCAGCAATGCACTGGCTCTCCTAAAAGGTATAGGAGAGGTTTACATCACCAGTGTGTCTTACATCTCAGTTCTTAGCATTAGCAATATCAGCCAACAGAAAATCAGGGCCTGGCACTGCACGCCTGCAATCCCCGCAGTTGGGAGGCTGAGGCAGGAGGACTGCTATGAGTTCAATGTACAGTGACACCCTGTCTCAAAAAAAAAGACAGGAAAAGAAGAAGCCAAGAGGTCACAGGTTTCTGCTACTTTTTTCTGAAAGGATGGCTCCTAACCTGTGAGCTCAGAACCTGAACTTGGCTGGTCTCAAGCTTCCCCACAAGGCTGCAGCAAGCCAGCGCTAGGGAGAAGCTGGCTTCCTGCTCAACCCCTTGGTTGGATGAAGGCCACCCCCTGGGTCCAGCAGAAGCAGAAGTCATCATCTTTTTATAATTCCATCTTGGAAGGAAGATACTACTCTGTCTACCCGTTCTATGTCCAAAGAGTGCCAACCTGTTCCACTGTGCCTAGGGAGGGACCTCTCCGAGTGTAAGGCCAAGAGGCAAGGTGCAGCTCACCTGTGCCAGCTCTGTGGAGTGAGCCACACTGCTGGGCACAGATGCTAAGGGCTCGAATCTGCAGTGCCGTTGCTAAGCTGGCCGTGTCCAAAATCCACTCAACCATTTGCTGAGAGTCTATTTTGCACTAGATACTGGGCTTAGGGACAGAAATATTTACCTCTGCGCCTCCAGTTGTAGGGAAGCAGAAATACGTGCGTGAGTCAGTGCTGTGGAGGCCTCGGAGGGGAGGCACCACCCTCGCCAGGGGCAAGGCCAGGGGGAGTGATGAAGCTGGCCAGCAGCTGGCCAGTTGGAGAGACCTGGAGCAAAAAATGGCAGTGTGCACAGGAAGCCGGGAAGCTGCAAGGCACTGTGAAGGACTGCGGAAGGCTGGACACAGCAATGGCAGCAGGAAGTGAGCTGGAGATAGGCCTGGGCAAGCCACCTTTTGTGCTAGGCCTGGGGTCTGGGGCTTACCTGGAAGGGTGTGTGCAGCCCGGGGAGGATCTGGAGCCAGAGAGGAGAGCCAGTCTGTGTTCATGGTAGCAGCAATGTGCAAAGGGGCACATGGCAACGCAGAGGGGTTCCAACATACTGCTCTCCTGTGCTGCTCTCCACAATCAGAGCTGCTATGGGTCTGCAGACAAAGAGGTGATGCTAGGATGCTTTTGGGGGCAGAACCAACAAAGCCCAGTGAATGAACAGCATGTCTGAGGCAGACAGAGGCGTCTAGAAGTGGCCCAAGTTTCTAACTTAGCTGGGGAAGGGGAAGTCGCTGCCTCCTGGAAGGATGGTAGATTCAAGGAGGGACAGAGTAGGTTGGTTTGATGTGGGTCCAAGAATGGAGATGATGGAGGATTGTGAAAGCAGCCAAGGCTACAGTTTCACGATGCCCTGGTCTCTGGACAGCTTAGGGTAGTTCCTGGGGAAGGAGCCAGGGAATGAGGGATGGGTGGAGAATGAGATGGCCTCAGGTAAGCAAAAGTGGGTGTGAGCAGGAGATCAGCAGCAGGCAAGCAGAACAATACAGAGAGCAGGTTGGGGCCCTGTGACTTCTCAGGCAGACTTGTTTTGTACCAGGAGGAGGGTGGTTCACACGGAAGAGAGCAGGAGCAACAGGAGAGGTAAGGAAGTCCTGACAGCCAGTGTAGCCTTTCTCAAAGAGGCTGGCTGTGTACTTTATACCACCTGAGTGTGCTGACAGTGGGTTAAGGTGACATGCGTTAGCAGGTTAGAGAACAGAGCAGAGCTCTGGTGACGTGGCCCAGCGAGGGTTCTGTGATGTGAAGCAGTGTCCAAAAAGTGTTGGGAGTCAGCTGGGATTCTACAGTGGCTCCCTGTCCTATCAAGGCCAATCCTTTGGAGTCCCCAGGAAAATGTCCCACAGCAGTCAGCAATGCTCTGAGCAAATCAAGAAATGAAAGGTTGCGAAAGTGCTTCAAGCTCAGCTCAACTTCATTCCCCAGGGTATGTTTAAAATCAGCAAAATGGAAGCCAGATAGGCAGGGTGGCACATGGCTGTAATCCCAACTACTCAGGAAGTAGAGGGAGGAAGACCACAAGTTCATCATCAGCCTGGATTTAGTAAAACACTATCTCAAAATAAAAACTAAGCCGGGCGTGGTGGCGCAGGCCTGTAATCCCAGCACTTGGGAGGCTGAGGAAGGAGGATTGTTGTGAGTTCAAGACCAGCCTGAGTTACAAAAGTGAGCTTAAGGCCAGCCTGAACTCCATAGTGAGACCCTGTCTCAAAAAGACAAAAAAAAAAAAAAAAAAAAAAAAAAAAAAAAAAAAAAAAAAAAAAAAAAAAAAGGGGAAAAA
>PVKA01002271.1:0-86457 GCA_004027165.1 Ctenomys sociabilis | reverse complement strand
CTGTATAAGTTTTAGGCCAGCCTGAGATACTCAGCAAGACCTTATCAAAAAATAAGAAAATGAAAGAAAAAAAAAAAAAAGAGAGGGATTCAGGGTGGGAAGAAGGAAAAAAGGGAAGGGAAGCAAAGAGAAAAAACAACAGAACAAAGCAGCAGCAGAGAAAATATCTAGAGGAGAGCACCAACCTGCTTACCAGCAAAGCTGCGCACGGCCTCAATTAGAAGGATGACTTTAGAGCTTCTCTGATGTTTTCATTTCCTTTTCTGAACAGGACCTTTCTCAGAGCTGGCAGTTGTGCTATACTATGAGAAGGAACTTTGAAAAGCAAACTCTTTCAGATTAGATTTTGTTGTTGTTGTTGTTAATGTTTGTTTGTTTTTGTGAGGGGTTACCAGGGAGCAAACTTGGGGCTTACATTTGCCAGGCAGGCACTTATGCCACTGAGCTATCGCCCCAGACCCTCAATTCGTTTTATTTTATTTTTTTTTTCTATATTTTAGGGAAGGGTTTTCAGGGTGTTCAGGGTCTCACTACTAGATTGGACTCGTAGTGATCTGCCTGTTTATAGCCTCCCGAGTACTTGGATTACAGAAGTGTACCACCATGCCCAGTCTCAATCACTGTCTCAGGGTGCCCCAGGGTGAGGCTGGCACAGCAGGCCCAGAGATTGAAACACTGGCCCCTGCGCCTGCTTGCAGGTTCTTTAACCACTGAGCTATTTGGCCAGCCTCAGTTAGTTTTAATATTGATGATCTCTGATGGCTACAAACTCAGACCAACTCCTACAAAACTGAATTCCAGGATGATGAGTGATAAGATGCTGAAAAATTCAGCAGTTTGCAGCCCCCTTATAATAAATATTGAAGGCTCTTGTAAAGAAATCAATATAATAGCTGGGCGTGGTGGTGCAGGCCTGTAATCCCAGCACTGGGGAGGCTGAGGCAGGAGGATCCCTGGAGTTGGAGACCAGCCTGGGCTACAAAGTGAACTCAAGGCTGGCTTGAACTTCATAGAAGGCACCACCACACTCAGCTTCCTGTAACCATTCTTTTCTTCTGGGGAGAAAGGGGTTACTTGCGCTTGAACTCAGGACCTGCTGCTTGCCAGGCAGGCATTGCACCTTGAGCTACATCCCAGCTCTCTTGGCCTTCTTACAGAAAAGTGTCCGGCTGTATTTATGAACCTTGCTGTGGGCATGGAGGCTTCCAGATGCTCTTAGCCAGCCTTCCCCTAGCTGTCTTCCTATAGTGGAGGAAAAAGAGGATGGGCCAGGTGCTGGGACCCTGGGAAGCTCTACCTTAGCCTTGAAGAGGGCGAGGTGAGCCTGGGGAAATTTTGCTCCACTGACTTTGTGTGCGTTCTCTCTGGACTAGAAAATTTAGCTACTTTCTTTCGGCCAGGGCAGGACAGTCATTGAAGGATGGCAGAAAGGTGAAACTTTCTCTGAGTTTGTCTGGAGTTGGAGACCAGCCTGGGCTACAAAGTAAACTCAAGGCTGGCCTGAACTTCATAGAGAGTGCACCACCACACTCAGCTTCTTCTGCAGGCCTCCTGCTGGTCAGCATTCTTGGGTGGCCAGAGACTCCTTGCTGGAGCGTACCTTGGCTATTTATGTGATCAAGGAGTGTCCTCCCAGAAGGGGGAACAAGAGGTTCTTGAAAGGAAGTTGACCCTATAGAAATAACCACCTTGGGCCTGGGGACAGCTCAACAATGGAGCACTTTCCTAGTACCGCATGAAAGCCTGGGTTTGTTTTCTCTTTTTGAGATGGTCTCAACCACCATGTGGCTCAGGCTGGCCTTGAGCTCACATTGTAGCCCAGGCTAGACTTGAACTCACAATGATCTTCCCGTCTCAGCCTCCCAAGTGCTGGGATTGCTGGGACATGCCACCGCACCTGCCTGGGTTTGATTGCCATTGTGGACATAAGCAAAACCACCCCCACCTTTTAAACCACTGGTCTGTGCCAGGCGTTCGCATTCTCTTTGTTCCTCAGCTCACAAGGGCCTTTTGAGGAGAAGTTTACCTCCTGCAGGTGTGCAAAGGCACTGGAGCGGGGAGGTAACCTTCCTTGATAGGCAAGGATACCTGGTCTTCTCCACACAAAGGTGCATTGTCTCAGGCGGCATTTTTCCAAAGCGGAAAAACAAAGCTGCTGAATCAGAGAGAATGGTCCTGGGTCTAGGCAACTCTGAAGACCCTGTGGGTGCAGCTTCTCCATCGCAGTGGTTTGTTGGGGGCTGACTAGCGAGCCAGTCAGAGATCTGGCCCGGTCCTTGTTTTCTGGGATTCTAGGATTTCAGTTCAGCCTAGCAAAGGATCACTGTGTGCGTTATTAAACTTGCCCACACGTGGCAAGTGGGCTATTTAGCTCCTCCATGGGGTTTTGCTTTCAAGAGAAGGGAAGGGGTGGGGGAGCAAGCGAGCATGTGCAGAAGTCCATCACCTTGCTTTTCAGTTTCCAGGCAACCACGCAGGATTACAACAAGTCACATGATCGCGCTGCTGCCAGGGAGGAGAGGAAAATGGAAAACTGTGCTATCTTGAGAAAGGGGCTGGGAATTAGCAAAAGGCTTTGGATTCTCTGCTAGACGGATGATCAACAAGTAGCAAAGGCCTGTGGGCTGCGGAGGGCTGCTGGCTTCTCTGCAGTTGGCCCAGATTCCAGCTGGATGGAAAATGTCCCCCTAAATATGGAGCTGGGGAAGGGGCCAGGGCAGGGGTGAGATGGCAGTGATGGTGATGGGGCAGTGGCCTAAGGTGACCCCAGCACCTGTTCAGGCCACTGAGAAGATGCAAACCAAACCGGGCTTCCCAGAGCCCTCTCCACTGCCACTGCTGCTGCTGCTGCATGGGGTAAGGGTGTGGACAGGCCTAGGGTGAAAACCCAGCCTGTGATGATTGCAGCTGCCTGGGGGAGGGATCAGTGGGGACAAGTGGGCGAGGAGGAAAACCACCCATGAAGACTGAGCTTCCACTTCCCGTTTGAAAGCCTCTTCTCTCTAAACATTGTTTATTTTGATTCTGGAGGTTTTGATTTTTGCATCTCCCCTCCCCCACGCTGTGCGTCTGTGTGTACACGCCCCCTCCTTGCTGCTGTTTACGTTGTAGATGCTTCTCGGGCAATTCATCTCCTCAGTCTACACTTTTGTTCCAGTAATAGCACCCTCTGTGGCCCAACAGCTCCCAGGAACCGCAGTGACAGTTAGCTCGTGGCTAACTGGGGTCCCGGAAAAAGCTGGGTGTGCCCCCGGGTGGGAAGGGTCCCACTTCCCAGCGCAGAGCTGGGAGCTGGAGGCTGTTGAGAGCCACTGCCTTCCTAGGGTTCTGGGAAGCCAGGCTCCTCTGTCTTCTGCTCACACCTAGCAGATGTCTCATGGTGAGGCTGCACCACGGGAACACATTCTTTCCCCGGCTTTCCCATGAGGACGGTATTTCATAACCTGGACCACAGGCTTCACGCAGTCTGGCCTGGCATGGCAGCCCATGCCCATGGTGGGGCAAGCCCCGGCAAGTGAGCGGCCCCTGCCCTGATGCTCTAGCAGCAGACCTGTAATGTGGCCTGTGGAACTCCCTTGTCCCTTGTCACAGCCCTACACACAAGAGGCAGGGAGTAGAGTCCTTGCTGCCTGCTTTTTTCCAGCACAACATGGGCGACCTTTCCTTTGGAAACCTAGACAGTCAGGTTTCCTGCCTGATGGCAAGTTCTGAAGCCTTGATAGTGGGTCTTCTCTGCTTGCATAAAAGCTTGTCCTCCACTATGTTCACAAGGAAGTAAAAGAAGAAAACGTGAGCGGTGCGGGACAGCCAACGCCGGGCGCCACTCAGCTCCCACAAGGCAGAGATCTCTGCCTTTAAATTTGGGGGTGGGGTCCTCTTTGGTCACACTTTCCTGTGTTTCTTAAAAGGAAAAGCTTTACTAGGTCATCACATGAAGATCATTGTGCGGCAATAGACAAAGTCCTGGGTGTGTGGCGCATTTTCTTCTTTTTAGAGAAAGGTTGTGCCTTACAAACATTTTTGGTTCAATGCGTGGAGGAATTCAGAGGTGACAATGAGATGAATTTTCAATACATTAAAGCCGTGTGTGGAAGGCAGGAAAAGCCATTCTGGGTCTGTTTAATGCGTAGCACATGGGAGCACGGGGCCTTCCGGGCCAGAGATGGGCACGTGGTTGCTTTGGTGAGATGGTCCAGCATGACAAGGCTTTCAGGACTATTGGGCAAGGGTGAGGCTGAGGTGACATCTTCAGGGAACTGAGATGCGCTCCTCTACAGCTCAGGCCAGAAGGCAGACTACAGCCCATCCTGGTCCATCTACAGCTGGTGCTCTACGCATCCAAACTCAGAGAGCTGCGCGGGCCAGGGCGCACAGCCTTGGGATGCCTTCCAAGTCCCTGCCAGCGCCTGCCCCTTGTCCCCTGGCCAGTCAACTACAGACTTAAAACTTGCCATACTAGGTCCTCCCCATCCAGATTTTCAGGGAAACTTGAATACAAGGAGAAAAGTGTTTGATGATAGAAAAAATAAATTGCTTGCTTGCAGTTCTTGCGATGGCCAGATTGCTGCAAAAAACTGTTGCATTCCAGAGCTGCAGAGGGCGAGGGCAGGCACTGGGAGGAGGCCAGGGCGGAGAGGCCAGAGAATCTGAAAGACGAAATCCGTACTCGGGCCAGGAACGCCCCGGGGTGCTGGGGGCGGCGGCGACGGAGGCCGGGCAAGGGTTAACCCGCGAGCCGGGCGCGCGGCGGGGGCGGGCCGGGGCGGGCCAGGGCGGGCGCAGGGCACTGTCCCTTTAAGGCGGGCGGCGCGGGCCGGCCGAGCGCCGCGGTGATTGGCGCGGCGGGATCACTGGCTCCCCGCGCCGGCCCGGGGGAGTCGGCTGGAGCCGGCCGTGCTTTGATAAGGTCCTGGCAACTCAGAGCCGGCCGGGCCCGGGAAATAAAAATAGCCCCCGCCGCCATGGACTCCCGGGCCGCCCGGCGGCCGAGGCGCCCGCCTCCCCCGCTGGACGCCCTGCTGTAAAAGGTGGGGAGGGCGGCGCGGCCCCGCGGAGCCGCTTCAAAGCGAGACCCCTCGGGCCGGGCCGAGTCGCCCGCGCGGCGCCGAGAGGGGCGCGGGCGGCGGGAGGGCGCTGGCCGAGGGTCGGGCGGCCGGGCGGGGCGCGGGGGCGGCGCGGCGCGCGGGGGCGGCGCGGGGTGGCCCGGGCGCCGCGCTCGCGTACCTCCCTTCCAGGACCGTGCGCTCGGCCCGCGCCTTTGAAGTGCACAGTTAAATCCGCGGCGCAGTTTTTGTTGGAAGCGCCCAGAGGACGTTTGGTGCGCCGAGTGCCTGCCGGAGCCCGGGCCGCGGTGGAAAGCCGCGCGGGGCGGGGGCCGCGGGCCGGGGCGGCCGCGGCGGGGCGAGGCCCGCTCGGATCGGCCGCGGCGAGGGGCGGCGGGGTGCGCTGCTGCCCTCAGCCCGCGTGGGCTCGCTCTGGTCGCGGATCGCCGTTTCCCTCGCCCTCTCCCCCGCCGCGCGGCTCCCCATGTTCCCCGCCGCCCGGGTCGACCGGGGGGGCCCGGGGCTGCCGCTGCGAGCCAAGCGGGGGGCCGAGGCCGAGGCCAGGGCCGGGGCGCCTGCGGGGGCTCGGCCCGGAGCGAGCGCGCGGACCCACGGTGAGTGGCGAGGCCGCGGCGGCGGGGCGGCCCGCGCGCTTTGATGTGCGGGGCGGCGCTTTGAAGTTGGCAGGCCGGCTATTTCGGGGCGCGCTCCGGGCGGGTGCGGAGGGGAGCGGCGGGCCCGGCGCCCAGCGCTCCGGGGGGCTTGGCTGGGCGGCCCAGCACCGGAACCCCCTGCCCGGCGGCGGGCGGCGGGGCGGCGGGGAGACCGCTCCAGGTGGGGGCGGGGGCGGAGAGCCGGCCGGTGCCCTGAGGGGTCGCGTCGCTGGCTCCGTGGACCCAGTCGGGGTGTGCGCGCGCGGGAGCGCCTGGGAGGGTGGGATGTGAGGTCGGCGGCGCCTCCCGCTTCTCCCCCGCCCGACTCCCTTCTCACTTCCCTCCCTTCTCCTCTACTCGCAGCCCGGAGTCCGCGCTTAGGGCCCCGGAGCGCCGGCTGAGGCGCAGGCTGCGCGCAGGACCGGCCCAAGCCTCGGGCGCTTTCGTGCCCCGCGTTTCCCTCCTGCCGGGACTCCGCTTTCCCCGGTGCCCTGGCCCTTTCTACGAAGAGGCAGACTCTGCTGGTCGCCATTTCGGGACCAGGCGGCAGCTTTCTGCACCTCCGCGGGCGCCGATGCGAGCCGAGGTGCCGAGTGGGACCCCTGCCCAGACTCGGGAATCTGCGTGCGCGGTCTTGGGGCTTCGGCCCCGCCTTCCATCCGCGGGGCTCTGGAGGCGTTCGGTCGGATTTTGGACTGGGGTCTGGGCCAGAGGAGCTCAGCAGTGATGTGAGCCCGGCCTTGGAGGCCTTCGCCTTCCAGGTAACGGGGCCGCCCCACCTCCCCTCGCCGGGTGCGGGGCGCTCCCACAGCTTTGCCGCTCACGGGCCGCGTTGCTCAGCCCGGCGGCTGGAGGAACCGGGCAGGGCGGCGTGCGCTCAGCCCCGGCCCGCCCCTGCCCTCCTTAGATGGATCCTTCAGTGTTACGGAGAGTGCCTTGTTTATTGGTTAGATAAGACTTTTTTTTCTTGTGGCTTGAGCTCAGTGGAGTTTGAGATTCTTGGCACAAGCAGTAGTAGCGTGAGACGGCTTCTGATCTGGTTTTGTGGGACTCGCCTCTGGAGGTGGGTCGGGAGCTCGGGGGCGACAGGTCGAGGCTTCTCTGCTGTCCCAAAGTTTGAAGATCAAGCCTTGACTGAGTTGGTTCCCGGTTGGGGGAGTAGGGAAGACAGAGGTGTAGGCAGGCAGAGCCGGATTCTTGGCTAGGTTGGATGGTGAGCAACATTTACATCTGGGACAGGGAGTGGGGGAAGCAATCTGAATCTGGGAATCTGGGAGCCCACCCCGCCCTTGCTGGGCGGGCTTCTTTCGAGAGAAGATCTTCAAAAATTTTAAGGGGTGGGAAGGGGGAGATGAGGAGGAGGGGGTGGGGGGAATGGGAACCAGATGCCGGAGAAGGGCACGTTTGGAGCTCGAGTTATCTGTTACAGATCCGAGTGGGGAAATTTACCGAAATTGGTTTCACCTGCACCCAGCCCGGACGGCTGAAAGTGCACTACCTCAGCTTGGATGCTCCTGGGAGGGGGTGCCCAGGGTCTTCCCGCATGCGCCCGGGCAGAAGCGGTGTTTGGAAGGAGGTGTCCGCACCTCCTTGTCCCACTGCCACCCTCCACCCTCTTGTTTCCAGCTCACCTTCCCCGCCCCTTCCCCATCCCCCATGCCTCAAAAAGTGTGCTGGGAGCTCAAATTTCGTCTTTGAAAAAGCAGCGTCAGATACTTGAGATGAGCACCTCGTGGATAGCTGGGTTGCTTGATTTGAATTTGAGGAGTTGAAAAGCCTGTTTACTTTCTTGCTTTGATGTTGGGTAGATCTGGTTTTGATTAGATCAATACCCTTTTCTCTCTCCCCACCTCCCCCCTTCCTTTTCTTTCCAGAGTGGAGGCTCAGATGAGCGCCTGCTGACTAGAGAGAGAAAGAGACTGGGCGTAGTGGAGAGGAACTGGAAGGAGAGGAAGAATTCCCAAACTCAGAAGAGCTCTCTAACCATGAGTAGCGCTGTGTTGGTGACTCGCCTCCCGGATCCCAGCAGCAGCTTCCGAGAGGATGCGCCCCGTCCCCCGGTTCCCGGGGAAGAAGGGGAGACGCCACCGTGCCAGCCAGGAGTGGGCAAGGTCCAGGCCATCAAACCCATGCCTGTCTCCTCCAATGCCAGGCGGAATGAAGATGGTCTGGGGGAGCCAGAGGGCCGGGCATCCCCTGATTCTCCTCTGACCAGGTGGACGAAGTCCTTGCATTCTTTGCTGGGAGACCAAGATGGTGCTTACCTCTTCCGGACCTTCCTGGAGAGGGAGAAATGCGTGGATACCTTAGACTTCTGGTTTGCTTGCAATGGGTTCAGGCAGATGAACCTGAAGGATACTAAAACTTTGCGAGTAGCCAAAGCAATCTACAAGAGGTACATCGAGAACAACAGCATTGTCTCCAAGCAGCTGAAACCTGCCACCAAGACCTACATAAGAGATGGCATCAAGAAGCAACAGATCGACTCCATCATGTTTGACCAGGCACAGACTGAGATCCAGCTGGTGATGGAGGAAAACGCCTACCAGATGTTTTTGACTTCTGACATATACCTCGAATACGTGAGGAGTGGGGGAGAAAACACAGCCTACATGAGCAATGCAGGACTGGGGAGCCTAAAGGTCTTGTGTGGCTACCTCCCCACCTTGAATGAGGAAGAGGAGTGGACTTGTGCTGACTTCAAATGCAAACTTTCACCCACTGTGGTTGGCTTGTCCAGCAAAACCCTGAGGGCCACAGTGGGTGTGAGGTCTATGGAAACTGTTGAGAATGGATACAGGTAAGACTTTGGGAGGGGCTGAAATGGGGGGCTTGGAGGATGGGCCTGGCTTTACAGATGCTCCTGGTGAAGTAGGGTGAATGCATGGATGGATGCTTGCATGAGCTGCAGAGGCCGGCCACACACTCTTTGATCTTGCTTTCTGTTGTTTAAAGGGGGGGCGGTGTGGAAGTGATGCGCGCACAGCTAAATACTTGCAGTCTTCCTGAGCTAACTTCAAACAGTGGCAAACAGTATTCATTAATGTGGGTTACTCATTATCCTGGTCAGGAGTCTCAGAAGGGGTGATAGGGAGAGCGGACAGCAGCTTTTGATGCCTCTGAGTCACCAGGCCCACTAAGCACTGGTTTGGGAAGGGGTCATTTCACCACTAATCAGCAGAGAGTGGAAGTAATAGATGGCTGGGAGGCGACTGGGTTGTGGTAAGGGCACAGGAAATAGCGTGCGGACCCACTGAGGGGTAAGTGGGATCTTTTGAACTTTTATGTTAAGATAAGAAACAGCAATTGGCTTAATGACTGGGCTTGTGGTTCTCTGTGGAATTAGGAGATATTTACCCAGCAAGAAGTGCTTCTGTCTAGGGAAGGCCCTTGTACTGGGGATGGCTCGGGAGCTCCCGAATAAAGGACCCTTAGCCTTAGTGTCTGGTGGTCTCTTAATCCAGGTTCTAAAGGCTTGTGAGCCTGAGGATCAGACCTTGGTGGGTGATTTGGTTATTAGTGCTTTTGGAGAGATCTTGGCTCAGGAGTAGGCTGTGGAGTACTTGTCTTTTTGAGGCTTTGAAGACAAACAGTACTTTATAGAATGGCAGAATCTTAAGATTCTTGACCTTTGCAGGCAATTTCAGACCTGTTAAATGAGTTTTTCTGTTTCTTCCTTTCTCCCCACTTCCAAATATCCAAAAAGAAAAGAATGCATGCCTTAATCCTAGGTTGTTGTCCGTGACATCCAGGGTCGGTGACAGGTGGTGGCCCGTGGTTGCTGTTCACTTGATTGGTGTCAGTCTGAGTGGTTTACCTTGTGATCTGGAACTTTTGTGTTAGAGACCCCAAGGTGCCTCTTCTGAAGACTTCCCTCTGCGTAGGGCGTGGCCACCACTATCTGTCTCGGAGGAGGAGGAGCAGCTAGATGACTGGATAGCTGATCTATGGCCACCGTCACTTGAATTGGGCTAGGCAGGTAATTCTGAGCCTAGCAAATCATGATCTAGTGGTGATCAACAGTGGATTGGTAGTAAGAAGGGAAAGGGCTTGTTTGCTAACCACCAGGGGGCGCACTTACAGCCTTGCAAGTGAGTCCTGAAGCGCTCAGATGTCTGGTCTGTACCTAAATAGAAGGGGGTTGACTTCTGCAGAGAGGGGTAGGATCACAGAAGATAGTTTTTTGGGCGTCTTCAAGCTTATAGAGTCAGGTTATTTTGGAGGAAGGTTCTGGGTCTGGCCTTTACAGCAGGACAGTCACCTGCCTGTGCCCAGGTCCTCTATGAGGGCCTGTAGGTGAACCTCTGCTGCTGGCCTCCCTGTCCTGCAGCCTGACAGCTGTGGTAAGCCTGCTTTGCTAGAGGCCTTTTGGGAGTGTCACCTTTGTAAGCAGCGTAAGAAGGTGCTCCCCAGACAGGACCTGGCCATGACTCCTCTCCTTGTAGTGGGCAGTGGGGACCCAGCCTTACCCCTCACCTTCCAGAGGCTCTGTCTGGGCTATGAATGGCCAGCATAAATGTCTTGCCAGAGATGACTTCTGGATGGCTTCTGAGAGCCTGGGGTCCAGGGCAGGTCTTGCTTTCCAGAGCAGCCTTCCTAGTTGTGAACTAGGGACACCATTGATACGCAGAGACTGGAGTTTGCGTTGACCCAGAGAGTTTTCATACTGGATTCACCTGCGATTACTCCCGGTGTTGGATTGAAATGAAGCATTTACCTGCACTACACGAGCCCATCCATGTTGGGCATCATGACAGAGGGCTAAAGACCTATCCAGCTGGTTCAATTTTACTTTAACATGCAAGATACTTAAGTGTGTGTGCAGTTTACTGGCAAGGATCTTGAGTTATTTGAAGGCCTGGGTCCTAGCAGGGATTGCCTTTCTACCTAGATTGAAACATTCCTGAACCTCACGTGCCCATCTGTAAAATGGGTGGGCACCATCCCTTCTGTGTCCTAGAATTGTTCTTGAAATCAAAATAATAAACTTGAAAGCCTTTTATAAAGGGAAACATGTTTAAAGATACAAAGTTTCATAATTAGTATAATTAATGATAATAATTGGGTATATTTAAAGAGTAACAAGGTTAGCGTATCACTTTTTTAAAGGGTGATTGTTTTAGTGCATTTTTCATTCTCAAGTTTCAGGGTGTCTCCTTCCCGTGCTGCACCTTTCTCTACTTCTTGAACTTGGGTCTGTCTTTCCTGCCCGCTCGCTCTTGTCATGTAGGAATCTCCAGTGGTCCAGGTGTAGGCCCGCCCCCCCTGCCACCGCTCATCACTGCACAGGGCACCTGGCCTAGAGGATGGATGGGAGGGAGATGAGTGGGACAGAAAATGTGCACCCTCCTTGGGGGCTCTGCCCCGTGGCTGTGGAGCTGGACTAGAAGCCACGTGGCCTGGGGCACTGGCCAGCCTTCCGAGCCCTGTTTACCTTGGCCACTCAGAGGAGCCTCATCTGAACGACTTGTTTGTGTGCTTGCTGATTTGGTGTCAGGGTTAATATAAATAGTTGGGACGGAAGAGCAGGAATTATCCTCAGAGGAGGGAAGGGCCTGGTTTGCGAGTGGCTGAGTGGGATGCCTGGGCTTTTGATGGCCTCTATAAATAACTGGGAGTAAAAATGACCTGCTGGGGGGAGCACGAGTGAAAGCCTGGCACAGGGGCGAGGTGAGTGTGCAGGGCGGCGTGGTGCCTGGCCCAGCATTTATTTCGGGAAGGATGCAGTGGGGGTGCCCAGCACTCCCTGTCCCTTTTCTTTCTTCCCAGACCCTGGGCTGGTCTCACCTGCCACCCCTCTTGCCTTCTGCTCTGGCTTCCCTTAAAGTCCAGTAGGCCCAGCAGATGGCCTCTGCTGGCTCCACGTGCTTCCTGGTCTCTGAAAGAACTGGCTGATGGGGCCCATTTTTGTGTGAGGCCATTGGAAGCAAGCTTAGCTTCAGTGATCCGAGCGTCTGATGCCATTGCGCAGATAAGCTGGAAGCAGTGGCCAGCAGGGGGAGGTTAAAACTCAGATGAAGTCAGTTGGTGGAGAAAGACACACTTGTCAGGCTTTGCCTGGTTGCAGAGGCTCTGACCTCTCGCTGTCCACCCCTTGATCTTGCCTTCAGAACTCATGAAGAGGGTGGTACCTTTTGAGCCATGAACTTGTAAAGTTGTCAAAGGCTCCGGGAAAGCATGAACTCAGCCTCAGAAGCAAGTCATCATTTGATGCATGGTCCTAAGGTGGGGCTCAGAAGGATGCCCCGAAGGTGGGGTCTCTTAGGCTCTCTGTCAGAGGCCTTTGCTCTGGGATACGGGATGGCAGCAGCCTCAGCATTTTAGCAGAGTGAGAGACAAGAAGTTAAGACACGGAAAGCTGAGGCAGGAGGATCCCAAGTCTCGGACTAGCCTGGACTACGCAGTGAGACCTTGTGGGGGAAAAACCAAGGGATAAAAAAGAAAAGGTAAGAATGGGCTGGCCGTACATTTCCTTCCTGTGAGGCCCTCATATCTTCTGCTACTTCTCAGCCCTTTATGTCCTGCGGTGGCAGACAGGCCCAAAGATGCACACCCAGCACAGAAGGCATCCCCAGCCTCCCGCTCTGCAGGAATGCAGGGTCCTGGCACAGCAGACCTGAGGAAGTGTCAGAGCATCTGGGTGTGAGGGCCATAGCGCAGTCCAGTTTCTTTCCATTTTATTTATTTTTAAGTAATCACAGGAAAACAGCTCTAGTCCATTTTCTTACAATTCATGTACTTTTTAGAAAGTTCTGGGTCCCTCGAAGAAGTTGAGTCCGCCTCTCTTAACTCTGCCTTGTTTTGTTATGATTGTAGGCAGACTAAAGTGCTTTCTTGCAGTCAGCTGAGTGAAGAGCATTATATTCCGTTTTTAATTACTTGCCCATAGTAGCCCTCTATTTGGAAGTGGAGGTGGCCCGTGTGTGAAAGATCCCGTGTGGCAGTGTGCACACTCTGGTGTTTGAGTCAGGTGTCCTTTTTTTGGAGGGTTTCTTCTCTTGAGTCATTTTCTCCCCAGGGAGACAGAAGTATAAAGTTTACATCTGAGACATTGTTGATGTATTAATACCACCAAGATAGGAAGACTGAGGGCAGGGAAGGAGCGTTTGAATGCTATTTAAGGCTGCTTTGGCTTTTTTGATCTTGTACTATGCCTCTTTTAAGACTTCTCAGTGAGTGTTTGATGGATCTAGGTCTTTGAAGAAGACTCAGCCAAATGTTGAGCTCCTGCCACATGCCACCAAATACCTCTGGTGTGGGAAATGCATATGAGGATGGCTGTGCCCCTCCATGGACTGCAGTCTTGTGCGTGCACATGCACCAGGGCTGTCGCATGCTGAACACTACAAAAGAAGTTGGTAGTGTTGGTACTCTATCTTGGGAGTAGATCTCTCTATTTTTGTTGGTGGTTGTTTTGGGAGGGTATTGCTGTGACCCTCAATGACAGGGCCCTGCCTGGGCCTTTCTGAGGGTGGAGGAATGTGGCCCAGTTGGCTACGTGTGAACCGTACATTTTCTAGGTGAGGGCCACACACCTAGGGCGGCTGTGACATGGCACAGCTAGCTGGCATCAGCTCTCCAGCCTCTTGACTTCTGGTTTCTGCTGCAGTCACTGGGGCTTGATGGTATAGGAGGGGACCTTAAAGAAGTCACTGTATTTTATCTCCCTGCTTGGAGTCAGTCACCCCATCCAGGCACTGTAGAGCTGGGAATTTCTACTATTTAAAAAAATGGCCATTTAGAAACCCTTTCTTCTTTCTGACTTGCAATACCATGTCCTGGTGTTCCGTCTCTGGTGGCTACACAGAGCAGGGAACTGACCTCTTCCTCCTTGAGTTCTTCCCCAGTTAGAAAACTGCTTTTACCGGTTCATTCATTAATCTTCTTAGCTCCAGAGAGAGCACCTGCCTTCCTGTATTCCCAGTTCTCCCCATGCCCAGTGTCTGGAGACCTGGAGGACGTGGTTGAGGAACAGGCATGAACGATCCTAACCATTTTCATCGAGTCTACACAAAGTTCCAGGAGGTGGTGAAATTGCCTGCCTCCCCACATAGAATAGGGCAGGTCTCGCAGGGCAGTTCAGAGTCACCTGGCAGAAAGTATTCTGTGATCCTTGTATGACACTCTGATGCTGTGTAGGTCATGTAACACTTCTGGAGTCCAGCACTAGGCTAGAGCAGAACCAAGGTCCCAGCTCACGACCAGGTACTTGGCCCAGGTGGGGCTGGGGACTTGCTTGGCCCCTGGGGCACCTTTAAGATGAGGTGTACCAGCCCTGTTGGTGGTGCTGGGTGCAGCAGTGAGGAAAACAAGGACTGTCCTGTCCCTGTCCAGTAGGGCATGGTGCCCGCACCAGCTGTTCAGTTTGTGTCCATTTGATTTCTCCTTGAGTTTTTTGTTGGTGGTGATGGTAGTGCTGAGAGTAGAATCCAAGGGCTTTGCAGTGCTAGGCAAGTGCTATACCACTGAGCTACAGCCCCAGTCCTTTTCTGAGGGAGGACATGGGTTTAGTTGTGTGTAGGATTCATAACAGTGACTTCCACTAGTGTGAAAGCTTCTTATCGCTAGGGTCTGGCTGTCCCTCTTGACACAGAAGTGGAAACAACTTCCCTTTGGGCTTCATTTGTGCTTATCCCTCCTTCAAATCCAGCCTGTTGGCACCCTGACCCCATGTGCTGTTCCCTTCTCCACTCCCAGCCTGGATCCCTGGTTTGACTGGTTTGACACTAAAGGCCCACTCTTTTGTCCCCTGTCCCAGGCCTTGTCAGCTTGACTAGTTAGCCCCTTGGTCTGGGGAGCGGTTTTCTGTGGCTTTTTGGTGTCATCCTGAATTTTGGCTTATCTGTCATGATGTACCTCGCCCCTAGCCATCCCTTCTAGAAACTTCCACTCCATCATCTTGGTTCCCTACACCAAGTTTGTTATGCCTTAGTCTAAAATTTCTAAAACTTTGTATTAGGAGGCAGAAAGGTGGAGTGAAAGCCAGATGGACCCAGACCAAGCCCACCGGTTCCATGGTGCTGCAGAGGGCAGGGGCTCTACGCAGACCCTGAGGGCCTCATCTGTCAAATGGGCAGAGCACGCTGCTGCCTCTCCCTGGGGTGATGTTTGTGTCGTTGGTCACATTATGGTCACGGGCCCTGTACAGACCCCAGGTGTCAGGAGATGGGAGCCTGGGGTTGCAGACACCCAAGAGCACGTGCAGAGGACTGACTGGGACCTTCTGTGGGTTCCTCTCCTCTGCCTGGCCCAGGGCTGTCTGTAGCCCAGCTGCTGTGACCTGGTAGACTGTGCTGTCTTTTCTGAGTCTTTTCTCTCATCTGCTGATTTCTTTGCTGCCTGCTTAGCCTGAGTGGCCCAGTGGTAGAGTAGTTGGGTGCTCTGAAGGAGGCCTCCTGCAACTTCAGGCTAGAACCCATCCCCCTTCCCCCCTGCTGAACTCCCTGGCTGGTGACACAAGAGGAATGCGACCCAGCAGGAGACAGGCGCACTGCTTGTTCTGGGAGGAGATCAAGAGAGCAGAATGAGGACCCAGAGGCCAATGAGACAAAAGGGCTGGAGACCCCCGGAGGAGGGGCCTGGGCCTGCCTTTCAGACAGCTGTGCTGCTCATTTCAGCCCGAAGAGCCCTGAGTGAGGAAGGCCTGGGTGGGGGGAGGGGCAGGGCAGAGGCTCACGCAGGCTGGGATGAGACCCCCTAACCCTTGTCTTGCGCTCTCCTGCCCCATGTGTCCAGCTCAATGTGGGCCCTGGGCTGCATCTCTGGACAAGGCTGACAGACTTGAAGCAGGGAGTTAGGGTGTCTGGAGGCCAGTGGATTCTTATGGTCAGGCCTAGATATGGAAGTGGAGAGAGGAGCCTTGCTACTCCCTCCCTGAGCATCACCACTGACTCCTTGTCCTCCTCTACTCCATCCCCTCCCCTAGGAGAGCGGGGCATCTCCCTTCCCTATGCATGTGTATTCAGGACTCAGGATTCCCTGGGCCGTCCCTGTAGTACTAGCGCTCGCTCACACTCCTCTGGCGGCATGCCTTCTGGGTGTCAGTGGTTAACATCCTCCCTTCGGTGACTTGCTTTCTGTCCAGGCTTGCAGTTGAACTGGGCATCAGGTTGGCATGAAAGAGACACAGAATCATATACTTGTTGTCCTGAGGTCATAGGATGGACTGGGTTTCTGTGAGGTCTGTGACCGCAGTCCCTTTGTGTTTTCTCTTAGGTCCTTCAAGAGGAGTGATCCTGTGAACCCCTACCATGTAGGCTCTGGCTATGTCTTTGCGCCAGCCACCAGTGCCAATGACAGTGAGATATCCAGTGATGCACTGACTGATGATTCCATGTCCATGACCGACAGTAGTGTGTAAGTATCTAGTATCTGCTCTGTGTACATGCCTGGGAGTGTGACTCACCAGGGTACCTGGGCAGAACTGTCACATCCCCACCTGACTTTATAAAACCCAACTGTGTGAGTGTGAACATTTGCTTGGGATAAGGGAGCATGACAGGGGCTTGATGCCGGTGAAGGAGAGTGATGTGACAGTCTAGGTAATGTTAAGCTGACAGCCTTGACCAGGAAAGTTGGGATGGTACCTTAACAGGAGAAAAACAAAGTATGGCAGAAGGTAAGGATGAGATGACTAGATTCCTGAGTTTAACTAACCCTCTTTGGTTGTCCCCTTGGGAACAATTGCTTGGTTGGCCTTTGAACCCAAGTATCTAGTGTGTAGAACTAGAGGTGGGACACGGGGTGTCCTCTCCAGAAAGCCTTGTGTTTAGGAGTTCATTGTCTTTGAGAAGAACAAGCATTGGAGGTGGGGGTCAGAAACTCAGATGCCTTTAAAGGGCTACTGTGCACTGTGCCGATGTGGAAATGTTGCTTTGGGCATCATTAGTTTAATAAGTGCTGGTGGAATGTCAGCTCTGTGTTAGTGCCAGGGGTCCTGACTGGGGGCTCTCTCCAAAGTAGTGCCTGATAGTAGATCCTTTTTAGATAGGTAGCTCTGGGTTTTTCAAAGTCATTGAGGTGGTCTGAGGTCAGTAGACATTCAGGTCAGATCATGCTTTGGTTCTGAGACCATTTGAAGTCCTCTGGTGCTCTCCAGATGGAGGGTAGCGATTCTCATGGGTTGCCTGGAGGTGTAGAGGGAGGGGTGTATGTGTAGTGGTGGTGTGAGGACCCCCATTTCCTGCCATCCTTTAAGGTTCTGATTTAGGAGGTTCGGGGTGGGGCCGGGCATGGTGCAGCTTTCCATCCAAAGGCTTTTCTTCCTGCTGGGGATCACCATTCCCGGCATGGCCTTTAAGGGCTTTTCAGCAAATATTTAGTCAGACTTTGCCTGCTAAGGGAACAGTTTTGAAAGGCAAGTCCATTGAACGGTGTAAGTTCTGGCACACTCACTTAGACTTTGTTCCTTTTAGCATCCTAAAGCGGTTCTTCTCATTTGTTCGAGACTATCTGGTTTCTGTTGGCTAGTGCTGCTGCTTGGCCAGCTGGAGGGAAAGTTGGTACGTTAGCCTGGGCCTTTGCCGTGATTTCCTGGTGCTTTCAATTGTGTTACCTCAAGTTAATAAAGGGCAAGGGAACTTAAGGTGAAAAGTCTCATTTTAAGTGGAGAATTCCAGCTTGGCATCAGTGCAAACAGTGGCGACCTGTCTTTCATTTGCTATGAGGTTTCAGAGAAGTGGGCTTTCATATTGTCTGGATTTTAAAATTTTTTCATTTTATTTGTTTGAGACAGGGTCTCACTGTGCAGTTTAGGCTGCCCTTGAGCTCACTTTGTAGCCCAGGCTGGTCTCAAACTTGCAACAATTCTCCTGCCTCAGCCTCCTGAGTGCTGGGATTACAGGCACGAGCCATCACACCCAGCTTTGGATTTTTTTAAAGTATCCATGCTTGAAAAACATTCTTTGGACATAGTTGTTCTTTTTCTTCATTGAATCAAGGCCTTCACACTAAACTACTACCCTACTCTTTTATTTTGGGTCAGTCTTGGTAAATTACCCAGGCTGGGCTAGAAACTTGTGGTTCTCCTGTACCAGCTTCCCAGAGTGCTGGGATTGCAGGTGTGTACCACCATAGCCAGCTGGACATAGTTCTTAAACATACATTTTGATTTGTTTTTACTGAATAGTATTAGACAAGGCATAGTTTATTTCTCCTAACATAAAAAGTTCATATGGAGGCTTGTTTTTGTAAGCCATGTGGCTATACAGAGATATCTGACCCCAGTTGCCCACTCTACTCTTTAAATAGGTTTTCTCTTTATCCTTCTACCTGCTGTCTTTTTGTGGCTACCATCTGTGTCATTGGCTTCTATCAAACATTACCCTCTCTGCGTTTATCAATCTGTGGGCTGCATGAGCGTCTTAGTGCTACGTGTAAAGCAAGAGTTGGAACTGAATGGAGGCATTGAGTGGATCTCCTAGGTCCCATGCAGTTTACTTAAGACTATGGGGCTTCTGTTTAGATTTCCTAGAGACTGCTTTTGGCAGGCTTCCTGGCCCTTGGCTGCATTTCATTTCCCATCACTGAGGTATTATTCTGAGTTCCTGATGATAACTTGGGTGTGGGCTCCAACTCGCTTCATCTGATCCTCGCAAAACATTAATCGGGAAGGTGGGTAGTGGTAGACAAAGAAGGATGTCCTGGGTGTCCCCTGCCCTTCACAGCCAAGGAGGAGCCTAGGGCCAGGTAAGCTGGAGGCCCCTGCCAGTTATGTGCACAGAGATTTTTGCCATGAGATGTGTTCATAGGACCAGTTGCTCCTGAGGCCCCTGAGCCACTTGGGTTCCTTTTCTCTTTATTAGTTATAAGGTTAGGGAAGAGTGAGAGGAGAAATCCTACTCACTGACTCCCCTTGCCCCTTTCCCAGAAGTTTTAAACTCCATTTAAAACTTGACTTCCAAGTTCTTATTCCTTCCCCTTGAGTCCATTGCAGGTCTTGGGAAGGTCTGACAGCCACTGATGTAGGTAGCAAGGGATAGCATGAAGATCATTAACACTCACTTTAGTGTTTACATTTATTATGACGTTTTAGTACCAGGAATTGAACTCAGGACTTTGCGCTTGCCAGGTAGGTACTTGTACTGCTGAGTTATATCCCCAGCCCAAAAGTAATATGGAGACAGCAGCTGGGCCTGGTGCTGTACACCTGTAATCCCAATACTCTGAGAGGCTGAGTCAGGAGGATCACAGATTTCAGCCTTAGCAATTTAGCAGACAATTTAGTGAAACCTTGTCTCAAGTAATAAGAAAGAGCAGGGGTCGTAGCTCCGTGGAAAGACCAGTTCTGACCTTCAGTACCATCACAGACCGAACCAGTACCCCTTACCCCCAAGAAAAAACAACAAGCTACAGAAGGGCACATACCTTGTTCCATACCTTTCTCTGGGGCACAGCAGGCACCTTGGGTCCCCAGTGGGAGACCCTGCAGGTGTTAATGTGGTATGGCTGCCTCCCACTGGTCCTGAGTCACCAGGAAGCCAGGAAAAAGCTGGTAGTGTTGGCTCTGATCCTTGTGGCAATGTTGGGGACTTGAAGGCCTGTGCCAATCAGGTGGGCAGACTTTCAGATTCAGTGTCATGCTTGTTCCCGGCTGGGCATTTTCAGGCCAACAGGGGGTGCAGGTGGCATCAGTGAGAGATTGAGCATTGGCCCGAGTTGTGTCTCCTGTCTCCTGTGGTGGGGACACAAGTGCCCCAAAACCAGGAGCCCACGAGACAGGACAAGCTCACCCTTAAAGGCTCCTGTGGCTCTCAGACTGCCAGGAACTCCAGGCGTGGTAGCCCTGTGGCCCCTACTCTTGCTGGGTGGACTTGGCTGCTTGCGGCGATGCAGGGCCCTCTGGCCACTCAGCCCTGCAGATGGGTGATCTGCCTGTTGCTGGTCACCCGGGATTCCCAGGGCTGGGATTAGACCCCTCTTCAGAGCTCTGCCAACTGTGGGCCTCGTGCAGATGAGAGCCCAAGAGAGAAATAAAGTGTGCAGGGATGAAAAGCGGAGCTGAATCGCTTTCAGTCCATTGTTCGTCCTGGGGAACTTAGAGGGGATGAGAGGGTTGCAGGCCCCTTTGAAATTTCCCTGAACAAGTGAATAGGAGCGCCCGTAAAGCATGAAAAGAGCCCTGGCGGTTCTCCTCGCACAATGGCCAGTGGAGGCTGTGAAGGGCTGGGAGTGGGGCTGGCTGCCCTGCTGGGTGCTGGGAGGGGCCAGGGCCAGGGCCAGGGGAGAAGGGGTCACAGACAGCCTTCAATAGACTCCAGAAGGTTGGAGTTCATTAGACACAAGCCCAGGGAGGCAATCGTCTCATTTGCCACAGAACCAATTAAGTCCCGGGGGCCTTTGCAAGAGGCCTGGGTAGGTGGGGCAGGGCCGGCCTGCGCTTGGTTATTCCAGGGAGCCGAATGGCCTGGATGTGCAGAGCAAGCAGGGGCTTTAAAGCAGCCACAGCTGCCTCCCAGTGCCTGCTGCTGACTTCTGTTTCCCTGCTAAGTAAAAAGCCCTGTTAAAGACGGCTGGGGATTTGAGTCTCTGTTATAGGCCTCTGAGAAGGCTGTTTTATGAGCCTGTTACTCTCAAACCTGCATTCTCAGAAGAAATGGCTTTTTAACTTTTTTTTTGAAAGTTAACCACCAGATTTCCAGCAAAATCCAAAAGCAGCCCTTCAGTGTGTTTGGGGCAGAAGGAAGAGAGGCCACTAGGAGGCATCAGGCTCAGGAGGGTGGGCCCAGGGGCTGGAGTGCCAACAGCAAAGAGCCCCTGGCCACGAAGGGGAGCCAGGTGGTGAAAGGTGGAGAACTGGAGAAGCCATGCGGTGGGCGTGGGGCCATCCCTGTCTTGCCTTCCTGCACAGGGTGGGCAGCGTCAGCCTGCTGAGTGTCCCCATGTCGGAAGAGTCCTTCCTGTTCCATGCAGGGGGTGGCAGGAGTTGTTTTGTGTATGTATTTTTATTTCCTGGTATCATTTATGGGGCCTTGCCCTGGACACTGGCCAGGAATGCATCTGTGTGAGCTTCAGATATCACCTTATCTTACACACCAGGCTTTTGATAGTGGCTGGGATCAGAGGCTGCCTCAGAGAGACTGCCACATGCAGATGTGCGTGGCCATCTGTGCGCAGGGCCCTGCTATTTCAAAACCTCTGGAAAATGACATTTAGGTTAGGTTGGGCCCGGCAGAGTCAAAAGGCTAAGCTAATTGGCTTGGCTTAAATGGAGGCTGAATGAGGGCCACACTTCCAAATCGGCGCTCCCCGGAAACAGCTGGGTCTGGCAGTGGGGCTTGTTAGCTAAAATGTTTATAATGAAAGGAGACTACAGAGGGACCAAAACTCTGGCACTCTTCAGCTCACAGTTTTTGAGCAGCCAGGAAACTGATCATAGACTTGTAGTTCCTGAATCAAAGGAGCGAGGCTTCCTTTTGGCATGAGGGACTGTTTTGGAAGCAGAATCTTGGGGACGGGGGTTGCAGCCACTCTGCCTTAAGGTGCCTGCAGCCCTCCTTGGTCTCTCCCGGCAGCACCCCTCTTTCTGCTCTGCTCACATGCTGCCTTGGCTCAGCTGGGTCTGTCACTTCCCTAGGGCTGGACTGGGGCTGGTCAAGTGCTGCATTCAGCTGACCCTCATGCTACTGTCACAGTATCTCTACTCTTTAGCTCTCCCTTCTATGAAGACAGCAGGAGAGCTACACCCTTCTTACCACTGATTCTGAGGGGAAAGGAAGGAGAACAAAATGAGGGTCACCCAAGGAGTCAGCTGGGGGTTTCCCCTAGCCCTTTGAGCCTGTGTCCTGTGCCATGGTAGGACCCATGAGGGGTCTGACTCTGGTCTGCAGTTTCCAGGAAGATCAGAAAAGTAAAGCTCTCTGGAGTCTCTAAAGAGACCCGGTCAGTAGAGAACAGTGGCCATTGTCTTGCAGGCTTGGGGCAGAAGCAGGTAGGCCAGTGTGAGACCCCATCTGTGGGCCCCCACCACATGGTTCTCTTGGCCAGCACCTACTCAGTGGTAGGGGAGAACCCCCCCGCACTTCCTGTCTGTGCTTAGAATGCCACAGAGTGCTCAGGAAATGGCACCTCCATCTGCAGACAAGCAGGAGGCCTGCCAGGCCCAGGAGTGCCATCTGGAGATGGGGACCTTGATAGTAGGCTGCCGAGCCAGGACACCTATTCTGAAACCTAGCAGTGGCTTAGACTGGATCTGGGAACCTGAATCCTGGATCTTCTTGGGACCAAGGATTACTGAGTGTTCCTGGCCCTCAGTAGAATGTGATTTGCAAAGACTTGTGAGAAGGCGGTGGGAAGGCGGTCTGTTGACACGTCAGATGTCTAAGGCAGCGTCTGACCCATAGCAGGTACAGGGGCTGCGGGCTCTGGTGGCTTCATGTTCCCATCCCTTGCTGGGATGGGATCTGGTTGCTGTCCTGCCAGGTGTGCTCAGGAGGGTCCCATTTCCTCCTGTGTCCAGTAAATGGTCCAACACTGAGTTCTGATAAAGCAACTTAGTCAGTGGCATAGAGTGCTAGACTTGGAGCCTTCTCTCGAGAGCCTGGTCAGATGTCAGTGAGGAGGCTGCCTGGAGACCTGCTTCTTACGGGCACTAGTCAGATGGCCAGCCCTTCCCACGGAGCTCCTCTCCACTCCTGCTCAGCTTCCTCCACGGAAGGACTCTAGAAGTTTCTTAGACATTGATCTGTCTTCTGCCTGCTCCCTGAACCCTCAGTGTGATTATCTCTTATGCAGTCTTTGGCCAAGTTTTGGCTCTCACAGACTGGTTCACTGCTGCACTGGAATCTTGTCTCTCAGTGGCTGTTTTGTTCTATGTCATCAGATTTCCAACAGATGCAACCACTGAGGACTGTAGGTCATCGCAGATAAGGAGCCCCTGGTTGACCAGTTATCCCTGCCCTCTCCCTTGACTTTTTTGTTTTAGACACTGCTGATGAGCCAAAGGTGTTTTCTTTCCATTCACTCTGTGCTGAACACAGCACCTGGAACTTGAGGCTTCCAAACACCCAGTTTCAATATTTACAACCTCAGAGTGTGATTCATTGTGGAAATGGCTGAATGTGGAGGCTTCATGAATCATCAGTGGGCAAGAGTCACATTTTGACCACTCTTACTGCATTCAAGAGAGAAATGGTTTTTAAGAAACTATACCAATTTCAAGTCATTTTTTTTAGTACAAGGTTACTCAGGTGTAGCTTTGAAAGAAAATTGGGGGCTGGGGAGATGGCTTAGTAAATAAGAGTTTGCCTGGCAAGCATAAGAGCTTGATTTCAATTCCTGGTTCTGCCAAAACAAAACAAAACAAAAAACTACCAAAAAAAATTCTTGCTTATGTTTTTGAGGCATGGTCCCCACTGTGTAATCCAGGCTGACCTTGAACATACAACTGCTGCCTCTGTCCCAAGTACTGGGACTGCAGGTGTCACCACCATACCAGTTTTCACTAATTTTGTTGTTTGTGTTTTTCTTATCCTTTTGAATGATGACATATAGGTCCATCCACACAGTCTATGTTCAAACTTCACTTAAGGATTTCATTGAGCCCCCTCCCCTGTCTCCCCTTTATTTATTTTGTAGTACTGAGGATTGAACTCAGAGCACTGAGCTTGTATCCCCCACCCCCTCCTTTTACTTTCTTGACATGGGGTCTTGCCGAGTTGCCTTGGATGGGCTTTAGCACTAGATCCTCTTACATCAGCCTTGCAGAGTGTTGGGGTTTTGGGCACGCATGACCACTCTGTCCCCCCTTGGGCCTCTCTGCACACATTAAAATTGGAGCTCCCCCATTTCCAGTGACTCCCAGCTTCCTGCCGTATTATCGTAGCACTTACTATCTTCTAATCCATTGTCTGTGCCACCCCATTTAAAGTGAGTTCTTAAAAACAATGGAATCTTTAACCCTTATTCACTGCTCTTTTGCCTAGTGCCTAAGAGAAGCCTGGCACACAGTAGGTGCTCAACGTCTTAAAGAATTGTGCAGAAAGGCCACAATATGCAATGTATTTTTTATTGTAATTGTCCTACTAACCTGTTTTGAAACTGTTTCATTGCTATCTCTTTCTCAATAGAATTAATCAAAAAGAAAAAGAAATTGTGCAGAGTACCACATAGGAGTGGCTTTCTCTTTATGCCCACATTGGTTCTCTGTCTCTTCTAATTCATTGAAGATAGTGGGATTTGGAGCCAAATGAACCCACCATGCATGATTTTATAAAAAGAAATTTGGAAAGGGTCAAGAAGTTGGCTGTTGGACATAATACATAACTTCTCTTAGGTTAGCCCCCTGTGGGTCTGATTTCTGTCCCAACCTTTTTGCCTTGGTGTGTTCTGAGGCACTGTTTTCATGATGGCACTTGGCAGTGGTAATGAACTATGAAAATAGGAAAGCTTTCACTCTGGAACAGGCTGGCTGGAGTACAATGATTCAAGACAGTAGCTGGAGAGATAAGCTCTCCCACCTTTTTCCAAGTTGCTCCCGCATCTGTGAGGGAGCCAGGTTCTCAGAGATGGTGGATGACAGAATTGTCAGTGCGTTTGGCAGCACGTTCCTGTGAGGACAGTCACTGCAACTGGAAATGTGTGGCTGCCCTACCAATACTGAGAGCTCGGGATGGCCTGTGTGAGTGTAGCCCATGTGCTAAAGGCATTCTCGAGAGCCTGTGGCTATCTGGGTTTTTTCCCCATAGAGATGGAATCCCTCCTTATCGTGTGGGGAGTAAGAAACAGCTCCAGAGAGAAATGCATCGCAGTGTGAAGGCCAATGGCCAAGTGTCTCTACCTCATTTCCCGGTAAGTAAAGAGGGGAGGCAGCCGTTTTCTATGGTGTAGAGTCCTGAAGAAAAGAGTTGGGAGGTGGGGTGGGGAGGTGTGGACCAGAAGGAGGAACAGTACCCAGGCTCCCTTATGGGAAGGGGAGGAAAGGAAGAGTTAGCCAGGTGGCACCACAAGTGTTCCTGAGGTTCAAGGCCACCTGTGCTTTGACTCTTCACATTATAGGAGTTGAGAAAGGGAAAGTTTCCTCTGAAAAAGAAATGGAAACAGCTCCTTTCTAGAAACCAAGTAATGCTAGATGAGTACACAGTGTACTAACTACATTCCCGCTAGAGCAGAAGCCCCTGTTTCCTTCTGTGTCTAGATGAACAGCTCCTGGCACATTAGGTATTCAGTAACTACTCAGACGAGTAAGTTAATGGGGTTAGAAGACTGCTTCCTTAGAGGGAAAGTCACGTCCCCAGGACTACCTGCTGCTTGTGCTGCGTGGGGAGAGCTCAGTCCGTAGGGCCATCTATTTCTTCTCTTACTCATGTCTGAGGGAGGGTGGTGGTTGTGCCTTGTCTATTCCACTTTTTTCTTTTTGGTACTGGGAATCAAACTCAGGACCTTGCATTTGCCTGGCAGGCCTTGTACCACTGAGCTATCTGCCCAGCCTGCCTTATCTATTTCACACCCCAGAATTTGGTTTATACCTGCTGGTGAGCCTACGCCTGACAAATGCTGAACAATCTAGAAGAGTGGATCTGATCTCCTAAGAGGATCCTTCCTGTGTGTGGACAATAAAGGTCTTCTCTGGGACCTTTCCCTTTTCATTACATGTCCCTGAAAGCACTCAGCACTACATGACCCCTTTTACTCAAGATCTACTCTGTTTAACTTCCCATTTCTGGGCTGTATTTGTTACACTGAGCTTGAGGTCCAGGATGCAAGAACAATTTTCCTTAAGGAGGGAAAGAGAAGACCGTCTTACAGTGTCTATGAATTTTTTGCACTGGCTTCAGAGACTAATTGGTCTGCCTGCTTCAGTAGCGTTCACAAAATTAACACATCAACTTGCTAGTCCCATGTTGCCTTAGTGCATAGAGTATCCCCTTTAGGTGAAAGCTCATCAGTAGACCAGGGCAGCTCTACCTTGCCCTGAAATTAGCATATGAAGATCCCTCCCCCTTGGTAATATGAGTGACCAAAATTTTGACCTGGGGGTGGGGTGAGTGTCTGTGTTAACAAAGAATAATACTGTGGCCCAAGCCTCAAGCTTGTAAATGAGATGATTTTTGTCCTGGGGTGTGCAAATGGACTTCATCCCTCAGGCAGTGCTTTGATGGGTGTGAGGGTAAGGGAAGCAGGGGGCCTGCCTGTGACAATGGCCATCTCCCCAAGCATGTGCCTTGCTCCCTCTCACATGTCTGCAGCTAAGCCGAGGCTGCAGCAAAGCCCATTTCTTTGACTGGGGGAGATGTTGGTCCTTTGAAAGTTGGCTTCTGCTCCCCACACTCCAAAGCAAAGGGCAAAGCAAGGGGGAGCTAAGGAAAGAGGTAGAACAGTGAAGAGGTGGGGGGTAGGAGAACTGAGATGACAGAAAAAGGACAGAAAGCTGGGCGGCGGGGGTTCTCTCTGTTTGCTGCTTTTGGCAGCGTTCTCGGTGCCTTTTTATATTCTACACTTGATTTGGAGATGTTCCCTTTTCCCTTGATAGATCAGCTTCAGGCAGCCAAGCTCAGCAGTGTTCTGCTACTAGCCTGCAGCAGCTTTCTTCATTTTCTGTACAAAGAGATGGGGAGGAGGGGAGGAGAAAAACGAGGGAGATCGAGGACAGTGTTGAGACAACACCACCTCAAAGGTGCGCAGTGTGCGGCCTGGAAATAAATTACCACTTCTGCTCTGATCCAGGGCCGTTTGACTCCGTTGCCTCCCCCCACCCCGCCCCCCTAAACCTCCTTTCCAATCTTATTTTTTAAAATTTCCAGCCCCCTTTCTGTTTAGACTACTTTCTATTCCTTGAGTTGATTTCTCTCCCCTCCCCACGCAGAGGGCTGCTTTTTTTTTGATGTTTGACAACAGTCTTTGAAGATTTTCTACTTCAGAGTAGCTACTGATGGGCTGGTTGTACTACAGAGAGAACAAGCAGGGCCTCTCGGAGTGCGACCAACTGCTCCTGCCCAAGGCAAATGCTGGTGGGGACCATGGCTCTCCATGAGGCCGCGGAGCCAGCGCATAAAATCCGGAGCGGCATGGGCCGCCCTGCTATCAGCTCTCCACCCAGCCATGGACACGCTGGGCCTTTGGCATGCCAGAGCCAGTCCGGCTTGCTGAACGCATCTCTTCCCTTTTTCCCTGCACCCTCAGAGAACCCACCGCCTACCGAAGGAGATGGCGCCTGTGGAACCCGCTGCCTTCGCGGCTGAGCTCATCTCCAGGCTGGAGAAGCTGAAGCTGGAGATAGAGAGCCGCCACAGCTTGGAGGAGCGGCTGCAGCAGATCCGTGAGGTATGCCCCCTTCTAGCTGCCTGTATCTGAACACACAGGGGCACGTGTGCATGCCTGTGTGCCCAAGCGTGGGTGCGAGCGTGCTACCGCTTCCTGGATTGTTTATTTTTTTTCTCCTGCCTTTCCAGGATGAAGAGAAGGAGGGATCCGAGCAGCCACTGACCTCTCGGGATGGGGCACCTGTCCAGCCTTCTCTGTCCCTCCTGCCTTCCAGCAGCTATGAGGAAGACCCGCAGACGATTCTAGATGACCACCTTTCCAGGGTTCTCAAGACTCCCGGCTGCCAGTCGCCCGGTGTGGGCCGCTACAGCCCGCGCTCCCGCTCCCCTGACCACTTCCGCCAGCAGTACCACTCCCTGCCCGCCGGGGGCAAGCTGCCCCCTGCAGCCGCCGCCTGCCCCCTCCTCCGGGTCAAGGGCTTCCTGACCAAGCAGACCACGAAGCATGTCCACCACCACTACATCCACCACCATGCCCTCCCGAAGACCAAGGAGGAGATTGAGGCAGAAGCCACACAGCGGGTGCGCTGCTTCTGCCCGGGGAGCACCGAGTATTACTGCTACTCAAAATGCAAGAGCCACCCTAAAGCTTCGGAGCCTCTGCCAGGGGAGCCGTTGAGGTGAGTGTCCTGCGGACCATCCCGTGCTGGCAAGGACTTTTCTTCCATACTAAGCCCTGGGCAAGTCCGAGGTGGGGTCCACGGCCATGGGCACTTAGCCTCTAGGAGGGGGCAGAGGCTACTGTAGGGTGGAGGGGGGCAGATGCCAACATCTTTCCTGTCACTGACCCCTTGCCAGCCTGTCTAGCTCCAGAAGTCCTAGAGATTTAATGGGGCGTCTGGGTTGCGTGTGGTTTTGGTTCCCCACAGTGGCAGCAGAGGCAGTGCCCTGCCCAAACGAAATGGGAAAGGCCCGGATCCCAGCCTGGCCCTGTCCACCAGGGAAGGAGGGGCCTCCAGCGGAGCTGGGACCCTGCAGCTTCCAGGGGAGGAAGGAGACAGGTCCCACGATGTCTGGCAGTGGATGCTGGAGAGTGAGCGGCAGAGCAAGCCCAAGCCCCATAGGTAAACACTGCCCGTTGGGGCACTCGCTAGGGAGGTGCTGTGGGTGGCTCTTTCTGCAGTTGGCTGAAAACGAACGGGACTGTTTGCTCCTGCCTTCTGAATATTAGATGTTGGATTGAGCAGACCACAAAAATGTCATGTTTTGTCAGTGACCCGTAGTCGTGTTATGGCAGTTATTTTCTTCCCTCTCTTCCTCTGAAGGCAGAATAGATGAATTTCTATTGAAGTCACATTTTCCAGTTTTTCTAACCCAATTTCTTCTGCTTTTTCTCCTCATTCCTTGTTTAGTGCCCAAAGCACCAGAAAGGCCTACCCCTTGGAGCTACCCCGTGCGTCCCCAGGTGAACAGGTCGGCCGCCATCATCCGTGGGGCAGCAGCGGGCACTCCCGCACGGCCCCCCGTACTCACCCCTTTGCCCAGGATCCTGCGATGCCGCCCCTGACCCCACCCAACACTCTGGCGCAGCTGGAGGAGGCCTGCCGAAGGCTAGCAGAGGTGTCTAAGCCCTCAAAGCAGCGGTAAGTAGAGGGGGCGTTGGAGGCTAAGGTGGGAGGAGTTAGGTGTGGAGGGGGCTCTTGGCTGTTGCTCAAGGGCAGGGACCTTACCCTGCCTCTTGTTCATTTAGACTGTCCTCCACTAGGAAGCACTGCTCTGGTTAAGTCTCTTATAGCCTCTAAAAGTTGTTCCCTTTAGTTCTGTTTGTTCTGCCAGAGTTAAACTAGGATCTGTTTGCTGGGCAAGTCATGCCTAGAAATAGAAGCCGTTCTCTTGTTACTCATGAATGTCTTCATCATTCAGGGCTGGTCCGCGGAGCATGCGTGGCCGTGGTTGGTAGACATCAGGTCCTCAGCCGTTCTCTGGGTTGGGAGTGTCCTGCGCCCCATTCCTCAGGGTTCACTGGCTGTACCAAGATGCCTCTAGGCCTCCTCCAGTCACTGTTAGCACAGAGCCTTGGCTGGGTCTTTGTAGGATGAGAGTTGGAACTGTGTCTCTTCTGGAGACCAGAGAGAGTAGTTTGCTGTCTGCTCCCAGTTACCCTGGGGACAGGAGTGTGCCTCTGAACCCCTCGTCCTGGCTGTGTCCTCAGGTGCTGTGTGAGCAGTCAGCAGAGGGACAAGAACCACACTGCCACTGGTCAGGCGGGAGCCATGCTCTTCTCCACCCCCGGCCTGGCTCCAGAAGAGTGAGTGTCTCTACCTGGTGTTACCAAGCCCCGCCAGGTGGCTTCCATTTCAGGGTTGCCATCAATGGGAGTTGTGTTTTTATGAAACTGTATTTTTCTTTTTTAATTGTACTGGAGATTGAACTTGGCTTTCTCACAGAGGTACAGTCCCAGCCCTTCTTTTGTTTTTTTTATTTTGAGACAGACAGGGTCTAACTAAGTTGCTCGAACTGGACTCAAACTTGGTGGTCTTTCTGCATCAGCTGCCCAGAGTGCTAAGCTTATAGGAACGCACCACATCTAGTCTGGAGAACTCTTTTAGTGTCAAAATGACCTGGGTGTTACCACATGGGAGGGGCAGCAGTGAACCCAGGGGAGTTGTGGAAAATGCATCTGCCCTGCAAGTACATGCTCGAGTTTTCTGTGGCTCATGCAAAGCCATTGATGGGTGGGTGAGGGGCCTCTGAGCCCGTGTGCAGAAGTCATCTCTGTTCTGTTTGCAAGTTGGTGCTCCTGGAAATATCTCTGTGCTACCCTGGAGCAGGAAGGTGATTCTCCACCTGGGGTAACTGCTGTGAAGACCATCTTGGTGTTTTGCTTAGGGAAAGCAGTGTATTCTTCGAAATTAGGCCATGATATTTCTTCTGCAGTTAGATCTGCAGAGCAAGCTAAGAAGCCTGGCTGGGTGTGGTGGTGCATGCCTAAATCTCAGTACTGGGGAGGCAGAGGCAGGAGGATCATTGCAAGCTTGAGGCCAGCCTGGGCCATAAAGCAAGATCCTGTCTCAAAACAAAAACCAAGAAGCCTGGCTCAGTTTAATTATAGGATGGTACATTTAAAAGACAACTGCTGCCATGAGATAGATCTATATGGCCTAAAATTTTCCTTTTAGTCTCTTGATCCTGAGCAGTGAATAATAGTGTTTGAAGTTGGAATGGCCAGTTGTTATGGTGCATAACTGTAATCCCAGGACTTGGGAGACTGAGGCAGGAGGATCTTTGTGATTTTTGAGGCTCCTATGTCCTGGGCTACATAGTGAACTCAAGCCCAGCCTGAACTGCATAGCGAGGCCCTGTCTTTAAAAACAACAACAAAAAAAAAAACGATAAAAATGAAATCTTGAATAAACCACCTTCTGTCCACCATCCAAGCCAACAACAGCATTTTTTTTAGCGGGGGAGGGTCTTGTCTTTGGTTTTTTTTTTTTTTTTGTCTTTGTCTTTTTGAGATAAGGTCTCTCTGTAGTTCAGGCTGGCTGTGAATTCACTTTGTAGCCCAGGCTGGTCTTGAGCTCATAATGATCCTCCTGCCTCAGCCACCTGAGTGCAGGGATTACAGGCATGCACCACCACGCTTCACAGACTTAGAATAAATGACTGTGATCTGACTCCCTTTAGTTGCCTGTGTTCTGCTTGGATCAAGGGGGCTCCAGGCATTTTGGGTTCCTCCCTCTGGAGGAGCCGCTCAGGGCTCACTTCTGCAGTGTCGGAACTGAGTCCCGTGGCTCCCTGGCACCTTGCTCTCTTTCTTCTTCCTTCCTGAGCACCTCAAGTGATACCTGGGTTTTTGTTTTCAGTACTGGAGGTCAAGGCCAGGGCCTCGTGTATGATAGGCTCTACCATCTGTGCCAACCAGAAGGAGACTGCCATGAGCTCCCATTTTTTTGTGGCATCATCAGAAATGATAAAAAGTTGGCACAACCAAAAGAAATGATTCCTTTCGCATACTCTATAGGGTTGGATTATGTGTGACCTTATCCTGTACCTCAGTGTTATGAAACCATGTGTCTGCCTGCCTCAAGATGTTAAACAGGTTGTATTCCATCTTATTTTTAGTCACAAAGAGCCAAAGAAACTAGCAGGTGTCCACCACGCACTCCAGGCCAGCGAGTTGGTCGTCACTTACTTTTTCTGTGGAGAAGAAATTCCATACCGGAGGATGCTGAAGGCGCAGAGCTTGACTTTGGGCCACTTTAAAGAGCAGCTCAGCAAGAAGGGAAATTACAGGTGAGAGTCTCGGGGATTTTTTCTGATCTAGAGTTTGCCCAACTTCCCTGGCCTGAGCAGGTCAAGGAGAGGCAGGGGAAGAGGTCTGAGGAATCCCCAGGAGGTGGTTTGGGAGGGCAGTTGGACCTTGGGCTCCTCTTCTCTCATGGCCAGGCTGCTTTCTTCAGGGAAACACCCAGGAGAAGAGTAGCAGGGTGTGCGTTTGCAGGAGGGCAGGACTGGCTATAGTGGGAGCTCTGCCTCATCTCAAAGGCCTTGGGCTGGGCCCAGGAAGCAGACTGATCAGAGAAGAGCCACAAAACATCTCTGTCCTGGTTTGGGACAAGGAGAGGCCTCTGTGTTGGAGGCTCACAGAAGGACAGACATCTTGACTGAGGAGCAGGCAGCGCTTTTCTTACTCAGATCTCCTGCCAGAACTGCTGCCCTGGGCTTGAAGTCCCATGGTCTTCTATCCAAAGCAATCAAGGCGGCCAAAGCTGTAGGTGGGCAGACTGACCACCACCTCCTCCCTGGGGCCTTGGGAAGGGAGTTTCACCTCCTTCCTCCTTGCCTCACCTGCACAGTGGCAGTACCCTAACCTTGCTGGGCCCTGGACAGATTTTGACAGCCCTGGCCTGGTTTTCAGTCACCTTCCTCTTAACGAGGGCAGGGGGCCGCTGCCTCAGCTCTTGCAGAGTGCTCCTGTCCTTTCTCCATGGCCTTCACCCCATACATGTGGATTCTGCCCAGTTATGTCCTTGGTGCCGGGCACTAGGTCAGGACAGAAATGAGACAAGAAGGGCCCCTGAGGTTGCTCACCCTGGGATCTGTACCTCTGAAGGAGTGCTGCCCTCAGTGTGTGCCCTGGCCTCTTAGCAAGGTCCCCACCCATCCCTAGCACCAATCTACTCCGCCCCTTCACAGTGTAGAAAAACCTGCACCGCGGAAGCCTACAGGGTGGGTATGGCTTCTGGCCGCAGGTGAGGCCCCCTGCAGGCCAAGACAGCTCACCCCGAGCAGGCCCTGCCCAGCGAGCCAGCCCCCAAGCAGGCCCTGCCTAGCTGTCCTCCTCCGCTCTTGCTTGTGTCAGTGACTCTGGGCAGGGCCAGCAGCAGCCCCTGTGTAGCATGGAGAGCTGGAGTCTGGGCAAGACCCTGCAGGTGACTGACCAGCAGGGCGTGGAGCTGGCCCCAGATTGTTCGCTTTTATACCTGGGAAGAGACAATTCTGTAAAGTTATCAAAGGGACTGGGGATCAGGCCTGGCTGCTGCTGCTTTTAATCTTGAAAAGACACAGGTGAAACTAATTACACAAGTGCGCCCCTCCGGGGTTCATTTTGATCTCAGCTTTGACTCCGCTGGACTTTAAGGGAATGGCAGGTGACCTTCAAGTCAGGGGAGAAGAGCCATGGCATGCTGACGGCCCTTGCCGGGACAGTGCCTTGCTCGGCCTCTCCGGCCACATCTGGCTCTGATTTTTTTCCTAAGGCACATTTAATAAACCTGGCTTTGAAGCCCTGGCCTCCCTTTTAATGCACAAAGACTCACACAAATGGTCTACTCTCGAATTCCTTCCTGATTGGATCAGGCTGTGGGAAGCTCCTCCCAGCTACCTTATCTCTGTGGATCCCATCCCATGCCCTCCTAGCAGGAGAGCTGTGGGGCACAGGGTGCTAGGCCTGTGCACCCCCCAGCAGGGCTTGGGTCCCCACATCTCATTGTACCCCCACCATGCCCCCAGTAAAAGAGCCCAGTGAGGTTGGGGCTGTGGAGCAGGGACCTGGGCTATGTTGAGTAATCTCAACATGGCAGGGGTTCAAAAAGCAAAACAGTCCCTCCAGACGTGCCAGATGCTATTGGTGCCAGATGTCAGAAGAAAGCAGAGTTTACCACATAAAGCATGTTGCAGTGGAAAAGCCTGATTCTTAGAGAAAATGCAGGCAGTGCAGCATATTTGAAGTCCTGGGGGTGGGGCTGTGGGGTGGTGCCCCTCCTTGGTAGGCGGGGGATGCAGTTATGTAAGGGGACATTGCATGTTTGTACAGAGGTGCTGTGGAAGTGTCTCAGTAAACCCCAGGGGGTTGGAAGTATGACTTTTTTCCAATGTCCTGGGCCCCTGTATACCCACCCCTCAGCACACACACCACCCCTGCCCTCTAGCTGTCTGTCCTCACAGGCTCCCCAAAGAGTTCTGACCTCCTGAATGCTGAAGTGTTTCCCCACTGACCAGCTCTGCTGGCCAGAATGCTGAAAACAAGGCCCTGAGTGGACCCAGCTGTTCGGTTGTCCTCAGCCTTATCTTCTGAGAAAGCTTTTGGCTCACCTTCATTAGAGGGAAAAAATTTAAGGGAGTTCATTTTTCTAAAAGAAAAGACAAAAACCAGCCCTAACTCGATGAGACATATTAAATGTTGTAGAGGCTACCCCTGCTCCCAGGGGATGGTGACCTTCCCTCTGCAAGTGACCTTTATGGGCTGCAAGTGACAGCTTGCAGGGGTAAGTTTAATCTGGGCAAGGGGCCTTTGCTGGGAGCAGGGTAGGAGAGGCACTTGCTTGAGCTTCTCTGGGGCCCAGGGTGGGCCTGGTTGAAGATGGCAGTTGTTTCCTAGCAAGGCTGTTATTTCCAAACAGCTCTGCAGCTCAAGACAGCTTTAGAAGGAGGAATGCTGACAGGGAGTAGAGGAGTCTTGAAGTGGGGGTCTAAGCGGCGAGGGCCTTGGTGTTGGACCCTGAAGGGCTGGGAGTAGAGCCGAGGCTGTGAGAGTGTTAGGGGCGAGCGAGCCTGTGACTGAGGACTGCACTCCCACTGTGCCAGAGACCACGGGAGGGTGTGGAGGCCTGAGCAGGTACAGATCTGCTTCCCACAGACCTCTGCGGAGTCCGGCTCCACAGGCTAGGCCAGGCGGGTGTGGCGCGGAGAGCCCCGCCAGGCACGTGCCCTGGCTCTTCAGCCCTGAGTGCTGGGTGTGCAGTGGGTGCCACCCTCCTCCCTGTGTCCTGTAGGCAGCTCCAGTAGCCCCTAAAGTCACAGGCGGATGGCGGTCTGTGGGTATCCCTGCCATTGCAGATGTGTGTGTACCTTAGTTCTCCATATTGACATGGTTTCTTTAAAACAGCCTGGGAAGATGCAGTTACAACTGACTTTTCTGGTTTTCCTTTTAAGGTATTACTTCAAAAAAGCAAGTGACGAATTTGCCTGTGGCGCAGTTTTTGAGGAGGTCTGGGACGATGAGACCGTGCTCCCGATGTATGAGGGCAGGATTCTGGGCAAGGTGGAGAGGATCGACTGAGGCAGTGGGACCTGGCTCTGCCCCGCCAGCGCACGACCTGCGCCGAGTGCTTTGAGGGGAAATAAAACCAGTGAAGGAGGCGAAGACGAGGGAAGCACTGGCCATTGCGCCTGCGCAAGGGTGGGAAAGGTTGATTTTCATTTTTCATGGACTGGGAACTGAGATCAGAAAAGTCTGAACTATTTATTAAAAACACGACCACTCTTGGCTATGGAAGATGCTGACTGTTTGAGAGACTGCCATACATAATATATGACTTCCTAGGGATCTGAAATCCATAAACTAAGGGAAACTGTGTATAGTTTACCTGAACATAAGTCCTTACTGATATTTATTGAACAATTGGTTCTCCCCCGCCCCCTGTCCCCAGTTTATGGATATGCTGCTTTAAACACAGAAGGGGGAGAGAGGAAGTTTTAATTCTTCTGTCTGAACTTAGGAGCTGAGCTGGGAGTGCATTAATGATTTCTTCGTGTCTTGCACTGCATTTCTCCAAGTGAAGGCAGATTTGAAACGGTGCCCTGCCTTTGACACATGCAGACATTGGTGCATCCCCCACTGTGCTGCTCTATTTGACATAAAGGTCTTGAGGGCTGGCTGTGCTGTGACATCGCCATGTTGGCATTGTCTTGTGGATGGGAAGATCCATCATGGGGGAGCACCTCATTCTGGGGACCGAGAGACCCCAGCTGTCCCTCCAGTTCCAGGCCTGGAGACCGAGGCCTGCTGGAATCACTGTCTTGTGGTTCAAACTTGTGCTTTTAGTGAAGTGACAGTTCCTTGTTTCTATTGTAATTTTTTTTTTCAAATTAGTCTTTGGACCACAGCTATTCACAGAAGTGCCCCCCCACCCCAGAGACGCAGCCAGGTGCAGGGAGCCCCCGAAGCACCTTCCTCCATGCTCCTCCACTTGGGTGTGCATGCTGCGTTTGTCTGTACATCATGTCTGCCATCGTTACCTGTGCTGCGTGTCTGTGTGTAGTGTACGGCGAGAGAGTAGTGCTCCACTATCTCTAGTGCTTGACTTCGAATCAGTACAGTACCTGTACCTGCACGGGGACCAGCTCCGTGTGTCGCCCTATATTGAGGGCTCAAGCTTTCCCTTGTTTTTTGAAAGGGGTTTATGTATAAATATATTTTATGCCTTTTTATTACAAGTCTTGTACTCAGTGACTTTTGTCATGGCATTTTGTTCTACTTATACTGTAAATTATGCATTATAAAGAGTTCATTTAAGGAAAATTACTTGGTACAATAATTATTGTAATTAAGAGATGTAGCCTTTATTAAAATTTTATATTTTTCAAAACTTTGGCCTCATCCTTCTGGGAGCAGGACCAAGAGACCCTGCATGTGGTTTCGCAGGCCTCTCAAGCTCTCTGCCCGTAGGGCCTCCTCCGAGACTTGGTAAACTGTTCCTCCTAACTGCCTGGTACCTAGACAAGCTGTTGGCACTTCCGTTCCACACTCTTCTGCCCGGTGTGTGTCTCCAGTCTGGCCAGGTAAGTGTGGCTGAGAAGGAGCTGAATTGAGGGTTTTAAGGAGCACTGGTATTTTATTTGATGTCTCAGGTAAGATGCCTTTCTCAAAATGGGCTTGCGCCCTGGGAGTGGCCAGTGTTGGTCCGAGTCAGCCAGCCACATTCTCTGGTGCGGCTGCCTCCTCTTATCTGATCGCTTGCTTTTCCAGCCTTCAGCAAGCTCTGGGCTGGTCAGCTGTCTGGGTCAAGCAGGTGGCTGGGAGGGCCGGGAGTGTCTGCGCCCTTGAGTGGCAGGTGCGATCCAGGCAGCTGCAGAAGGTGGCCCTCAGCTGTTGACCCAAGCGCGTGTGCCCTGCCATGTGCAGAGCATGCCAAGAGCCATGCTACTTCCAGAGAGGAGAACTAGGTAATGACAGCTAGTCCTCTGCAGAGTTTTCATGAAGCTGGGGTCTGCTGTAATCTGATGGGAATTTTGTCCCTGCTGCCAGCTGACACCAGGCTGAGAGGGTAGAATAAGGCCATGGCATTGGCCTGCCATGTGAGTGGAGGCCCAGAGGGGTCCTCGGCACAGTAGTGGCCTTCTGACTTGGCTGGAGTGTGGGGCAAGTGGGTCTAAGGGGGTAAATCTAATTCCCAAGGTTAGAAAATGAAACCACCTTCCCAGTGGGGACAGGAGTTTGGTATTTTCCTGTCCGGTGAGGAGGGAAGGCCCAGGGCTCAGACAAACCTGAGTTCAAATCCCAGCACCATTGCCCTCTAGATGGTTGTGTTTTTAGCTGCATTTGTGAGATACAGCTGGGCTACTTTATCACACACATTTCTACCTTTAAAAAAAAAGATTTTGTACCAAGAACACAAGATGATATCCTTTTAAAATTTTTTAAAAAGTGCACAACAGTATTGTTAACTACAGTGATAGTATTTTACAATATCTGGAATTTAATTGCCTAAATGAAACTTTATGCTGATTGATAAACCATTACCCCTTCACACACACACACACACACACACACACACACACACACACACACCACACCTGGCATGGGCCAATTGGCAATTGTTATCTTTTTTTTTTTTTTTTGCAGAAACAGGGATTGAACTCAGGCCCTTGTATTTGCCAGGCAAGTGCTCATTCTACTCAGCTATCTCCCCAGCCCCCAACAGTCATTGTCAATACCTCACAGAAGCGGAATTGTACCTCCTGTAACTGGCTTATTTCATGTAGCATTATGTCCTTGAGTTTATCCATCACTGTTAAGGCTGCAATCCAAAGCGTCCTCTAGAAGGTTCTTTGAGTTGAAGGCTTGGTTGCTGGTAGGCTCTTGTAAAGTGATGGACTCATGAATGCATTAGTTAATCCACTGATGAGATTATAATTTGGTGGAATTATCAATAGGGGATAGAAAGAAGATAGGGAAGGGAATAGAACATAGGGGCATGACTTGGAAAACTGTGTGTGGCCTGTGACTTCTTTGCGCTGTTTCCTGAGTGCCTGTGAGGGTACGGGTGGATCGTGGAGACGCAACAGGGGACATCCGCAGCCCTAGTCATCAGTGATGCTGCTTCCTGGCTGCCAGAGGAAGCCACAACCTTGTGCGTGGTGCTTCCTCTTGCGGCCA
Organism: Ctenomys sociabilis; assembly: GCA_004027165.1. NCBI lineage: Eukaryota > Metazoa > Chordata > Mammalia > Rodentia > Ctenomyidae > Ctenomys > Ctenomys sociabilis. The sequence continues at coordinate 48,905 of PVKA01002271.1, read as the reverse complement.
GCCCCGGACAACCTGAATTCCCTGACACGAACCAAATTAAACCTCTCCTGGAAGGTGTAGCTGGTGGGTATTCTGTGCCAGTGATGGGCAGGCTGAGGAACAGAGTGACACAAAGTTGACAAAGGGTTACGTTGGAGGACTTTTTTTTTTTTTTTTTTTTTAACAAGAAGCTGCACAGTGTTCCACTGTGTGTAATGCCGCATTTTCTGCAGCCAGCCATCCAGCAGTGACTGTTTGATGGTTTCCCCTATCTCAGCTGTTGCAAATCGTGCTGCAGCAAATGCAGATATCGCTTGAGATCCTGATTTCATTTCTTTCTGGTAAGTATCCAGAGCTAGGGTTGCTAGATCCTAAAATAATTCTGTTTTTAGTTTTTTGAAGGATTTCCACACTGTTTTCTACAGCAATTGGGCCGTTTTGCATTCCTGCCAGTGCATACGAGGTGTACTTTCCTACACCCTCACCAATGCTTTTTTTGTTTGTTTTTAGAGCTGCCACCTCAACAGGCACAAGGCTGTGTCTCCTTGTGGTTTTGAGCAGCCCTTTCTTGCTGCTTAGTGATGTGTTAAGCATTTTCACGTATCTGTTGGTCATTCGTCTTTGGAGAAATGTCTATAGAAGTCTTTAGCCCATTTTTAAATTGAGTTACTAGACAGTTTGCTATGGAGTTAGAAATGGTATGGATGTGTTTTGGAATGATATACTTTTACCTCTTCTAATGAGGGCCTGCTTGCTGCTTCTCACATTTTAAGCCAAGGGCTTAAAAGCTATGTAGATGTGCTTCCAGCAGTGGCAGCACCTTGAGCTTGTTTGCGGAACCACCCATGCATATGTTCCTCTGAGGTGAGGGTCAACAGGTTCTCAAAGAGATCTGTGTCTCAAAAGAAAATACCACAACTCATGACTTGGCCACTCAGCCTCCTCTTCCTCTAGCCCCCTTCTGGTACCTTCTGAGGCTCTTGCTACCCAGCTAGGTGGGATCTCGTAGGAGATGCACAAGCCCAACAGGATCACCAGGCGCCCACGACCTGCTTCCTGCGAGGCGGCCCAGTGCCCACTGGAGTTGCTTTTCTCCTGCCCTTCTCCTCCTGTGGTCTTCATTTCCTTAACTCTTCCACATGCGCGAGCTTTTATTTTATTTCTAACCAGACCCTTAGCAGTCAAGAGGAGGCTGGGTTGGGTTCACTGGGGCTGGAGTCCATATCTGAGTAGTGCTGAACTGAAAGTCAGTTTCCTTAACAGTTGTGTGAAGAAGAGGGGCTGAGGGGCTGACGTGGGTGGGAACTTCACTGGCCTCACTGCTGTTCCTTGGGTGGAAATGCCACCTCCTGCCCGTGGCTCCACCCAAAAGCACTCTCCCTCGGGTGTGTGTGTGTGTGTTGTATTGGGGCATAATGGAAGGAATCTGCCACAGGTAGAGACACAGTTCCCTCAACAGAGGGTCCTGCAACTTGTCCTGTGCCCCTGCAGTCCACACTGACCTTTTCAGTCCTCCACAGGGCTCTGCTGCTCGGGGGATGGGCCTAGCTGTTCCTGAGGCTCTGTCCTTCCCCCCCTCCAGGTGTTGACTTCAGTGTCAGAGAGGGTCTCCCTGTGTAGTGCAGGCTTGCCTTCAACTCACTGTGTGGCTTAGGCTGACCTCGAACTCACTGCCATCCTACCGTGCCTCCTGAGAGCTGGGGTTCCAGGTGTGCCCCACTGCACCCAATGATGTCAGAGGTTTATGACTGTGGGATCCATACATGTCACTGCATGCTCCTCTCTGTGGCAGAACTTGCTTAATGTTCTATCCACGTGCTCTAATATGTAACTATATCATAATTAATTGCTTTCTAATTCATTCATGAGGCAAAAGTAAATATATTGTACTCACCCCTATAAATGTAATATCTGACCTGACATCTTTGACCTGGCAGAGACCCTAAGTTAATGTTTGTAGAATAGAAAAATTGTCCGTGGTAGTCTTAGTTACTTTGCTCACTCAAGAGACAAAATACATAACCCCCAAAGGTAAAGGAGGACAGGTTCATTTGGCCCATAGTTATAGAGATTTCAGTCCATGCAGGCGGAACAGCCAGGAGGGATCACAGAGGAGAAATACTCCATAGTGGGCAGAAGGCGGCAGCCAACAGAGGGCAACCACAGCAATCTCTGCCCGTTATGTCTTATCTTAGGGCAGATGGTGCTCACACCCTTGATCCTTGTGCCCTTGATCCTAGCATGGCATGACAAATTAGTTCCAGCAAGACATGATCTATCTAGGTCCAGCTGCCTCTGAACAAGCCCCATCTACAACCCTGTGAGGTTTTGGGAGATATTTAAGCATAAGCCGTAATATACCACATTTGCCTCCCGAGTTATACAAATCCCTTTATGATAAAGGCATTTAGTCCATCCCCAAGAGTTGCTGAAGTCCTAATAGTTTCAGCATTGCTGAAAAATCCAAGTCTCAAGCCTCCTCTGAGATTTAAAGCAAATTCTGAGCTTCAAGTTCCTGAACAAACAAAAAGAAAGTTAAACACTACCATATTTAGTATCACCCAATAGACATTTCCATTCCAGAAGTTATGAATGGCGGTAGAAAGGAATGGGATTAAAGCAAGTCCAAGATCCAGCAGAGCTTAGGGCTAGAGCTATAGCTCAGCGGCACAGCACCTGCCCAGCAAACACAAGGTCCTGAGTTCAATTTCTAGAATCAAAGAAAAAAAAAATTGTTTGCCAGAATCCAGAATGGTAAACATTAAGTCCTACAGTTTCACTTTCAGCATCCCTGGCAATCTGTGGCAAGCTGGGACCTCCAAAGGGCTTGGGTGGCTCTGTCCCTGTGGCACTTCTGGTTGGGGCTCCCATCACTGCTTTCTTTGGCTGGCTTTGCTCACTCCTTGCAGCTTTCCTTGGACAATTGACGTTCCTGGCTCCTCCAACCTTCTGGGGTCTCCATTCGCCTTGTGCTTCACACTCACAGCTCCACACGCTGCCCTCTCAGGGGCACACTGCCTGGCCTCCCAGGCCTTCTTCTGAAATTGTGGTGGAAGCCTTCTTAACCCTACAACTCTTGCATTCTGCATGCACCTAAAACCACATGAATGGTGCCAAGATCTGCTGCCAGGTGGAGCAGTAACCAGGCTTCCTTCTTCCCTTGGCTGTAGGGATCTGATGCTTATGAAACAACTTCCCTGGGCCATTGTCATTCTGGAATATGGCATTCTGGGGCTTTCTTCTCAAGTTAAAGTCTCGTTTTTGTAATTTTGAGGCTGCAAAGGATGGAGCCCTGCTGCTTCCTGTGATGCCCTCAAGGCCATCTATTTTATTCTCCTGCTTCTTAGCGATCAAGACCTCCTCTGCTCCATCTTTGCAGTTCACAGCTTTCTTGGAGCTTTAATGAGTCCATCATAACGCACACCATCTGAAGTCCAACAGCCATTGTAGTTCTCCTGGTCTTCACTGGCAGGATTTCTCCCGGCATTCTGAGCTTCCAAGCTCTGACCAAAATCTCCCATTTAGTGCAGTCCCAGGTGTACCAGGTCTACTTCTCAACTGGCATCTGCAAACCTTTCTAAACTTGCCCCATAAGCCAGTTCAAAGAGCTCCTGCACCAAGTATATGTCGCAGCAATGGCCTCATTCCTTGGTGCCAAATTCTGTCTTACTTTTTCATTGGGGAGACAAAAATGCCTGACGTCCACAGTTAAAAGAGGAAAGGTTTATTTAGTTCACAGTTTGTAGAAGTTTCAGTCCATAATCAGCTGGCTCCAAGGCAGAACAGCATGGCAGACAGGCATCACAGAGGAAAAACAGTTCATGGTGGGCAGAAGGTAGCAAACCAACAAAGGACAACCACCATTGTTTCTATTGATTATACCTTATCCAGGGTACTTGAAGCGAGCTGCATGCTCATGTCATGTGGGCAGCATGCATCCTTAATCCTAGTGCTCTTGTTCCTTGTTTTCCACAATTGCATCATAAATTAATTCCAGCATCACACACTTTAGATCCAGTTACTGCTGGAGAAGCCCTGCCCATGACCAGGTGAGCTTTGGGGCCATCTAAACACAATCTATAATCAGTAGTATCACTTCAGATTGAGGTAAGTCCTATTAGCACCTTGAAATGTTCTTTCATATTAAATACACATACATACACACACAAGGATCATGCAATATACATTATTTATTTTGGTTAAGACAGGATCTTGTCACGTAGTGCGAGGTGGTGTTGAACTGATTCTGTAGCCTATGCTGGCCTCAGACTTGCGCTGATCATCTTGCCTCAGCCTCCTGAGTGCTGGGATTACAGTAGCCCCTCGCTATTTTGCAGTTTGACTTTCACAGACTCATTGCTTTGTGGGTTTTCAAAAAATGTCAACGTAAATTATTTATTATGGATTTTTTGCCGTCTCATGGGGTTTTGCAGTACCGTACAGTATATAGATGTTGTCAAAATTACACAGGTTTACGTGTTTAGAAAATGATTAAGAACATTAAAAGTGTGGGTTTTATGAGTGTGGGAAGGGCTTAGAGAGCTTTAAAATATATGTAAACACTAAAATACATATCTCTACCTTGCTGATTTTCACTCATCCCGGAGGTTCACTTATTGCGAGAGTGTCTGGAACCTAACCTCTGCATAAGTGAGAAACCACGGTATAGGCAGGTGCCACTAGGCCTGGCTTAGGCAGTGTTTTGCACCTAATCATATATTGTTGGCATAATACTAGGTCAATAAATATCTTTTATATTCTACATAATTTAAATATAAAACTGAATTATGTTTATTAACATTGTTTATTAGCAATCAAATGTGTACAATGATCAGAAGTACATGTAGCTCCCAGGTTTTGCAATTATAAGCAATGTCATAATGGAAGTTCGCTTTTATCTTTTTTGCAGTTCTAGGGATTGAACCCTGGGCCTTAGCATTGCATGTCCCAACTATCCTGGCTTTTTTTTACATAGCCTTTTTACCCCTCTGGCACTTTTTTTTTTCTGAGATAGAATGTCACTAAATTGCTAAGTTGGGCTCAAGCTTGTATTCCTCCTGCCTTAGCCTCCCAGGGCGCTGATTTGGAGATGTACACACCACACTCAGCTGTAAAGAAATCTTCCAGGCTAAGCCTTCACAGTACTTACAGCTAAAAAGTCTTTATGGGAATGGAAGTTTTTCATGTAGAATTGCTGCAAATCCTTTTGAAAGCTTTGGCCCCATCCCACTAGTCTGTCTGAAGTGGTCACTTGTTTGTCTCAGAAAACCAGAGCCTTGCTAATGGTTGACACTCAATTCATGTTCATGCCATTGGCTTAAATCTCAAGCCTGGATATTCAGGGCTTCTGTAGTGTGGATCAAGCTGGCTGTTCTGGTATTACAGGTGCCTCTCCTGCGTTGTGGGTTTTGTTTCAGTAATGCTACTGTAAGTAAAAAAAAAAAAAAAAAAAAAAAAAGGCAAAGTACATTTAAGGCCTGGGGCGTAGTCAGTGGTGGAACACATGGCTAACATGCATGAGGCCCTGGGTTCTGTCTTGGTACTGACGTCACAAAACAGCAAACACCACCCTGTGTATCCTTCTGGCCAGGCACTCTGCAGGGCCTCTGTTGGCTCCCTGGTGACAGGCATCCCAGCAGAGTAAGAAAAAGCAACATTCAAAAGATATTTTCTACTGAATTCGTGTCCCTTTTATACCACTATAAAGCCAAACAACAACAACAAAAAGTCAACCAGCCATTGCAGTAGTCACCTGTATTCCCAGCACTTGAGAGACAGAGGCAGGAGGATTGCCTCGAGTTCAAGGTCCTCCTGGGCTGCATAGTGAATTCAAGGGCAGCTTGAATCAGAAGCTGAAACAAGGTTCCAGGGCCGTGCAAAACCTGCGAGGCTTCCTGCCTCTTCCTTGGCTATGGCAGTGTCACTCCAGTCGTCACTCTCTCCTTCCCCTAAACACCTCTGTCTCTGTGTCTAAATTCCACCCTTCTGTAAGGACTCCAGATCTTCTCCTGGATCAGGGCCTACACTACTCCCTTGTCTTGATAAAGTCTACAGAGAACCTAGTTCAAGAGAGGAGAGTTAGACTTTATACTTTTTTACATGGGTACAATTCAGTCACGACAAACATCGACAGAGCTGTCTGTTCCCTCAATGATAAATTTGTCATGCTTGTCATTTTGTCTGTTCTCACAGGAGAGATGAGCACAAATCTTCCCAGGAGAAGACCCCATGTAAGACCCTCCTCCATGCCCATTTGGACATCTCCCTGCCTGCCTTGACTTGCCTGACCTAGCCCAGGATGCTGGCTTTTCTCAGGCACACTCTGTCCTGGTTTTATTCCTACTCTGCCCGAGTCAAGCTGGAAAAGCCAAGCAACCTAAGTTGTTACTCTGCTGAAGGGCCTGAGCTTTCTCTTCTCTGCCCATGGAAGGTTCAACAGGATGAAAAGTAGGAGACCCGGTTTCCTTCCACAAATAACCTCAGTGACCAGGACAGAACACCTTGAAAACAGGTTGGGAAAAGTTGGAGAATGTCTGTTTCCAACATTTTCCGAGTGGAGAACATAAAACAATGCTTTTCCACTGGTGTAGCCTCTCCTGTCCCAGAGGCTCTGTCCTCCCCTGGCTGAGCTGACCACATCCCTTGCTTGTTGAGCTTGGCCTGGGCCTGTGAATGTAATTCCAATACTCTTCCAAGCACAGAGATCAGCCACTTGGTTGCCTGTGTTGTGTTGGGATTGTGGTGGTCTCACTGACTTTTAGGGGAAGATTTGTGTCTGTCCTGGCTGGAACATTTATTTGTCAGTTGAGTCTCAATTTCCATGCCCAATCAGGCAATGGATATATGGTGTGATACCTACTTCTACCAGGGTAAAGTCATTTGTGATAACCAATTGTGTAAATGATTTGTGGGTTGTTGCTGAGCACATGGCAGGCTGAAGATGGTCAGAAGTGAGTAGTCTTCCAGTCAACATGGCTTGTCAAGACAAAAGGTTTGGGCAGATATGTCCTCCAGACTACACCCACTTCCTGGCATGCCTGAGATGGCCAAAGACCTCTGTTGCTCATTTATCCTGACTGGGGAAGCCCAGGAGGTGAGTGGTACGGCTGGGGCCCAGACCTAGGAAGTCCCTGTCCCATGCATCTGAGCCCTGTTCAGCTGCTGGCTCAGTGGGACCCCAGACCTGGGCCTCTAGACCTAGCCTCGGCCCCTCCCAACCTCACTTCAGGGAGCAGGACCCTCCCAGCCACCTGCTTCTAGTCAGCTAGAGACCAACTGTTGGAGGTACTTCCAGGTCCTCTTCTCTGTCTAAGAAGCCAATGCTTATAATCCCAAAGTTATGTTATTGGAATCCCATCAAGTTAATTCCAATCTACCCCTTTCAATGCAACCCATGGCAAAAATAAAGACACTAAATTATATTTTCAATCATTAGGCAGTCAAGGGGCTCTACGTTCAGCCATGAAGATGGCTTCCCAGAAGTGACCCAGTTTTTATTCAGTGGGGGAGTGGCTTGAGGAGGATTGACTGAGAATTGTGGGAAATAAGTGAGCATTGTGAGCTGAGCTAGGTGGGTGGCCTACATTTACCTCTGCCATATGCAGAGAGGATATGCAGAGAGAGTAATCTGCATTATACTATTATGCCATTGAGATAGCATTTAATGTTTTGGTGGGTCTGGTGCTTCAGCTTTGATGTAGTCTTTCAAGCCCCAGGAAGTCATAGCCTCTATCTTGAGGCTCCATCCCAGCTAGCAGCATGGAGCATTAGTTCTACCGTCCTGTCTCAACCTGGCTCACATTTTTTATTTTTATTTTTCAGAACTGGGGATTGAACTCAGGCTCTTGTGCTTGCCAAGGAAGCACTTATTCCACTGAGCCATCTCCCCAGCTCCCCTGGCTCACATTAAAAAGCAGCAGGTTTACCAGGGAAACATGCATGTCATCTTTAAAGACTATCACAAGCATCTCAGAGAGACCAATAAACATTGCTTAAAGCCAATTGAAGGATATACAGAAGTCCCAGCCAGCTCTGTACATAACAATATGAGGAAATAGGGTCAGACTCAGTTAAAATGGAGATAGTCACTCTTCTTTCAAGGAGAGCTGCTCAGGTGATCTTCCACAACCAACTGTCTAAAGTAAGGGACAGCCAAGTCCCCAGGGGGAGGGACAGGGAGATGGTGAGAAAACGTAATCAATGGAAAACTGGATTATGACACTGAAAGACTGGCTTCTAGCGAATTTGACACAAACAATTTAAGGATTTTTTTTTTCCTTTGAATTTTATTTTTCCCCACCACAAAAGTAGTTGTGCCAGAAAATTTGAAAACACACAGATTAATAAACAGACAAGGAAATCCACCTATAAATTTATTTCCCTAGAGAGAGCAACTGATAATGCTTTTAAAACTATCATTCTAATATATGATATGCTCTATTTCTAGCAAGAGGCAAATGCAGCCTCTCTTACTAGCAGGTGGAAAGCAGCACTAGGGCCAGGCCAGGCTCAGGCTTCTCAGGCTTCTGGACTCTGAGAGAAATCTGCTTAGAGTTCCTGTCCCCCTATGGCTCTATCCTTGGGTCATCCTGGGCTTGTCTGCTACCTGCTACTGCTCTACCACCTTCATACAAAGTCTGATGAAGTCTTTTTCTTTGTGGTCCTGGTTTAGCTTCATCTTTTTCCTACCTGACTCAGAGTCTTATTTATTTATTTATTTTTGGTACAGGGAATTGAACTCGGAGACTCCTGCTTGCCAGGCGGGTGCTGTGCCACAGAGCTACATACCCAGCCCTGACTCAATGTCTTCTTAGCTACCTTCTTCTGAGAACCTCCATAAATGACACGGAGATCTGCTCTTGATGGTGTTTCACATGGCGGGCTCCAAACCCACGTTTTCATCTTCTGATACCAGGAGGGACTCTTTAGCTACAAAAACAGGCTCCTGGCCTGGCCAGTCAGGGTACTGCACGTGACTTAAAATTGACCAGTGAGAGTCGGCTCTCAGACTCTCAGAAATTTAAGAGAAGGCTGGGGATAGAGATCAGTGGCATGGTACCTGCCATATGCTTGCAAGCACAAGGCCCTGAGATCAATTCCAGGTATGAAAAAAAAAAAAAAAGAATTTAGAGAAGGAAGTGGCCTTTTTTCAGCTCCTAAAATGGTAAAAGAAAATTCCCAAGTTCCAGAAGGTTCTGGCATGAAGAGGTAGAAACTAATGAAGAGGAAATCAGAGTCATGAGCGGGTGGGAGGGGGCAGAAAAAAGAGCCACCAAGTCTTGATGAGGTAGCTTGATCTTCACGGTCAACTGCGCTGAGGGCTCAGCCTTGCAAGTCAATAAATCCTGTCATCTCTTTCTGCTCACCTCACTTTGATGGGTTTTGGCCCCATCAGTCCTCATTGTGTGGTTCCAGTCCCCAGGGTGGGGAACCTGTTCTCAAAGCCAGTTGCGATGTCAGATAGCCTGAGCTCCTGGAGGTTAAGCTAAGGCTCAGGTTCAAGTTGCACCGTAGCCTACACTTAAGGATTCCAGGGACCTAGTTCACTGTTCTCTCAGATCCGAACCAGCACCACCAAGTGCAGAGAGCTGCAGTAGCCTGAGCAGATGGGGCTGCGGACACCGACCCTCACCCACCTGGAGGACACCACGAGAAACCAGGATTCTCTAGTGAAGCCAGGGCACGAGCAGAGAAAGGGCCACCTCCACTGGAACTCCCCAGGGAAGGTCACCTCTGAGCTGAGATGTACTCAGGCCAGGGGATGGCCAGAACAGAGATCAAGGCTATCAGGTCAGAAATCGAGGAGTGGGAGGCTATAAAAGAAGAGAGGTGGGGAAGGCCGAAGGTTCTCCCAGCCCCAGCCCTAGCACTATCCCAACTGAAGAGGAGCTGACCCCCGAGGCAGCGTGGGAGGTGTGCAGAGTGGAAGAGAGGCTGGACCCCTAGCAGCCCTGCCCCGGCCCCCTCTCTATGGCTTCCCTCCCTTCCGTCCGGCTCCCTCACTCTTCTCTGACCCCCTCCCCTCTCTTTGCCCTGTTCTAGTCTGTCTCCTGTCTTACCCATCTGGTACTCTGTCTCTCCCACCTCCTTCTTTTTCCCCCTTTTCTTCCTCCTCCCTCTCCCCTTCCACTTCCCTCCCTCTCCTCTTTCTGCCCTCCCCCTCCTGTCCTCCCCCTCCTGCCCTTCCCACTCTCGCGCCCCTCCCCCGCCCCTGCCTCTGGTCTGCTGGCAGCTTCTGATCTTCCAGGAGAAGGGTGGGGCCCGGCCAGCCAATCTGCGGCTCCCATCCGCCCCCCCGCCACGCCCATCCTGAAGAGGGGCGCAGGATCTCGGGGGGGGGGGGGGGGCCCTCCCCGCGGCGGGCGCTGGGCAGCGGTGCTGGGCCGCGAGCGAGCGCCCGGGGCGCCGGGAGCAGCGGCCGAAGGAGCTGGTTTGCTTGTTATTATTTTTCTCCCCTGGGGGCCACAAGCAAAGACTTCTGGGCTGGGAGCCTTTATAGATTCTCGCTCTCCTGGCAACCCGGCGCTCCTGTCCAACCTGGAGTGTTTAATTACCAAGGAAAAGAATGATTTTTTTTTTTTCCCTGAGAATCCATTTAATTATTTGATTGCACAGTAACCAAAGAGTGTGAGAGGCCTGTAGCCAGAAGGGACTTCAAAGCGATACCTTGATGTTGCCGAGTGGGGCATTAATGGGTTCTGAAGGCAGGAGATTGCTAAAGAGGGGGAAAGTATTCAAAGCGCCTCGGATCCTGCCAGCAATCTCGAAAAATGCATAAACACTGGAATGCTCCGTCGGAGAGGGAAGGCGAGTTCAAAGGGACGGGGAGAGTTTTCATGTAAAGTTTAGAGTTTAAGGCGTGACTGTTGGCTACGGAGACTCAGCGTTTGAACTCTTGTTTATTAAAAACAGCTTCCCAGCCATTCAGCGGGTTCCCAAAGACAACAGAGAAACGCAGACTCTTTTGCAGCGTGGAAGGTTTAAAGGCTTCATTGATTTCTACCTAGGGTTTGCCCCTCCTGTTCTTTTGTGCCTCTTCTCTTTTCTCCTTTTTTCCTTTTCTTATTTTATTTATTTATTTTTTTTTTTTTATCGAGTTTTTAAAATCCCACTATCACAAGAGGGAGTAGGCAGGAAAGGGAAGGAGAGAGAGAGAGAGCTCCTTACTAAATCCCCACCCCCACCCTCTGCAGGTTGCTCTGGCCCCCTCTTTTTGTATGTGGTCACCTCCACTTTCCAGGTCTGGTAGGAGCTTGGATTCTGGTTTTGGGGACCAGTTCTGGCTTGCAGAACAGAGCTATCCTCTGTGGGGGTCTCCGCCTCCCTCTGCCTGTCCCTCCAACCTGCCCAGGATAGAAAGGAGGAACAGTCCTGCCAGTGTCTGCCCTCTCTTGGGCCTCAAAGAAGGTCTTCCATGGTCCAGCTCTGCTTGCCAAGCATGGGGGTGTGGGCCAGGCCCTTGTAGGGATCCAACACTGCCTGCCTTGATGAGAGAAATAGATCCTATTGTAAAGATGATAAATCCTGCACAGCATCCCCTCCCCATAGAACCTTCTATGGCTTCCACCTAGAAAGCCTCAGTTTTGTTCATATGGACCGAACCATGGAAACCAGTCTGGAATATTTCCCACCATTGTCCTTGAGCCTCATGCTTTGCAAAAAGGCAGAAGCCCGGTTTAGTCCTCCTGGGGATTTAGCCTCATGGGCCGGGCAAGGTTGAGGAGGCACCTTGGGGTCCTTGAGCAGAGCGTCTCTACCTTTCAAGTTCTGGGAAGGCCTGGAATCAACCCGAGCTCCTGGTGCAGCAGCTGGACTTTGGGAGGACCAGGTTGCTCCCACAACCTGGAACCCAGTTCTGTGCTTCCATTTGATTCATTCTAAACCAAGGGCGGGGGGTGGGGGGGGGAGGCTGGTGCAAGGACCCATGGGTTTGGTTCTGCACGCTATACTGGGACCCCAAACCGGGTGTGGTGGCCCACCCACAAGGGAAGCCTGCAACCCAACCTTGGGGAGGCTGAGACAAGAGGATCACTGCTAGCTGTGTCCCAGTTGTGTACCAAGACCCTGTACCAAACTGATCAATCAAAGCACAGGGTTTTATTTAACACCCCATACCCTCCCCAGCCGTTGATTCTCCCCCCCACACACACACAGGGGATTGAACAGAGTCTTCCAAGTAAGCTCCAACCCCAGCCTCTTTTGTATGTTTTATTTTGAGACAGGATCTCGCTAAATTGTCCAGGCTGGTGTCTCCCTTGGGCTCCTCCTGCCTCAGCCTCCCAGAGTGCTGGGATCATAGGCGTGTACCACCATGCCTAGCTAAGAGCAGGTCTTCACATTCAACCCTTCATTTTGCTCTAAACCTCTGTGTGGAACATCCCCACAGCCACCTCCCCAACACCCGTCATTTTTTGCCTTTTTTTTTTTTTTTAAATGGGAGGACCATCTCTATGACACAAGAGGAAAAAGTGTAAATTCCAAACCACAGTACCTCTGTTCATGCCCATATGCATTCTCTTTTGGGTATGAATTTCATTTCTTTCTGAGTCAGCGCACCAACGTCACCCGCCTACCAGCCCTCCGCATGAGCAAGCCCTGGTGTGCAGCGCCTGCCAACTTCCAGGGTATACACGCTGCTACCGCAACCCATTCCAAGCTGCTAACCTGAGGTGGCTTGGAAGATAGGCCTCATGACCCACCAGGCAGGCTGGAGGGGTCCCAGCACCCCCAAAGGACTCTGAGATGGTAATTTCTGAGAGGTTCCCTCTTTACACAATGCTGTCTCCAAAAGGTGCCGCCCTTGCTGAGGGAGGGAGGCATGGGGCTTTATGGAAACACACTTGAAGCTAGGCAGGATGGCGAGACTTACTTGGGAGGCTGAGGCCAGAGGATCTCAAGTGTGAAACCGACCCGAGCAATTTCGGGTGGCACTGATTCAAAATCATAAAGGAATGGGATGCAGCTCAGTGGTAGAGCCCCTGTCCGTTACGTCAATCTCATGCAAAGGGCACGTGTACAAATACCTCCAGTGTGCACATGTGCACGTGTGTGCATATGATGCCATTATACAATTGATTGTCCAGGGAATGTCTTTGTTCTTCCTTCTTTGCTGGTGCCGCCTCCTCCAATTCTCTCTCTCTCTCTCTCTCTCTCTCTCTCTCTCTCTCTCTCTCTCTCTTTTTTTCTACAGTGTCTTACTACACAGCTCAGACTCGTAGTGATCCTCCTGTTTTCAGCCTTCCCAGTACTGGGATTACAGGTGCCCACCATCATGCCCGGTCTCGCTGTCCTGCTTAGCGAATCCAATTCTAATTAGAAAACTTGAGGGCTAGGGTGTCTCCCTAGCTCAGTGGTGAAAGTGCCTGCCTTGCAGTGCAAGGTCATGAGTTCAATCCCCAGTACCAACAAAAACAAAAAGCAAACAAGGAATTCAATTGTGTGTGATATGGAGGTTCCCCCAATCCTGCATGAAAGGTCCTATTAAAAAAATCATAACAGGGGCCGGGGAGATGGCTCAGTGGAATAAGCGCTTCTCTGGCAGGCTCAAGGGCCTGAGTTCAATCCCCGGTTCCGAAAAAAAAAAAAAATCATAACATACACAAAAAATATCTTCAGTACTGAAGGTTATGTTTAGGGTAATTTAGTGAGAACTGTGATCTGCTGTATTTGTTGGATGGATATGTCAAAAGTGATTTTTTTTTTCTTTTGAGGTACTTGAGATTATTGAACCTGGGACCTTTGTACTGTTACATCCCTAGCTTTTCTTTTTTCTTTGGAGATAGGGTCTTGCTAAATCACTAAGTTGCCCAGGTTGGGCTCTGACTTGTGATCCTCCTGCCTCAGCCTCCTAGGGCACAGGAGTAACAGGCATTTGCCACTGCATCTGGCTCAAAGGTATATTTTGAGATAGCATTTGAGCCAATTTTTAAAAAATCAATTTTATTGAAATGTATAATTTGCAGAAAATACAATGCTTCCTCTTACTAAAGCCAGGATATAAAATATTTTCTCCCCTCCTCCCCTCTTTTGCAATCGATCTTGCCTTCCCTCCCCCAGCCAGGAGCAATCGCGGAGCTCTTTTTGGTGACTATAGATTTATCTAGCCTGGTGTTTCTCAGCCCCTGCACTATTGACATTTGAGGCCAAAGGATTCTTTGCTGTAAAGGTCTGTACTTTGTAGGGCGTTTAGCAGCCTTACTTATGAGATGCCGGGAGCACATTCCAACTTGTGACAACCAAAAATGTTTTCACATGTGTCCTAATACTGTCCCTGGGGGTGCAAATCCTTCCACTGCGGAGAGTCTAGAATTTCCTATAAATGACTCAGAAGGCTCATACTCTTTCATGTGAGGTTTTTCTTTCTTTCTTTTTTTTCTTTTGCTCCACATCGTTGGGGATTCATCCCTAGTGGGGCATAGATAAATAGTTTGCTCCTTTATGCTGCTATTTGTCCCTAATGTGGACAAGCCATAATTCATCTCCCCAGTCCTCGAACACACCACGTCATTCTTGCCACTTGAACCCATCCTGCAAGTTCTCTTTTGTGTCTTTAGCTGTCCTGGCGGCCTTGATGTCCTGAGTGATTCTAAATGTTTCTCTTTAGTGGCCACTTTGACTCAGAGGAAGTTCCAAAAGGCTGTGAATAAGGTAGGTGAGATCCACTGTCATGCTTTACAAGCTGGCTTTCTGTGGGATGGCGCATGCCAGCACCCTTCACTGTATTTTTTTTTATCTTTTATTTATTTATTTGGTCAGGGTCTTGCTATGCAGCTCAACACTCATAGTGATCCCACTGTCTGAGCCTCCCCAGCACTCGGATTCTAGGTGTGCGCCAGCACACCCAGTTTCAGGTCTGGTACACTGCACCTGGTCCAGCATGCAGAATCAGGGATTGAACTCCGGTCCTTGTGTTTGCCAGGCAGGTGCTTGGATTGCTGAGCTGTCTCCGCAGCCACCACATCTCCATTGTTTATACTTCCAGGCCATCGTTTGTTATAAAGTTAGAGCCCCTCCCCCCCAAAAAAAAGTTACAACTGTGGAGAGATGTTTCCAGATTCTCTATCAGGCTGGACATATTTCTGTTTCTCTTGCTTCCTGAGAAATTTTTATCATGAACACAAGTTGTATATGTTTATTTTCTCTTTATGAGTTAATATAATAAATATCTTTATGTATTAAGATATAAATTAGTTAGATTTTTACGTGTTAGGCTACCCTAGCAAGACAGGAATAAACTCCTTGTCATGACACACTATTGTAATTACTGCTGGAGTCAAATTGCTAGCATCTTTTTAAGGAATTTTTCACTTGTGTCTGTGAAAAATACTGGTCTGTAGGTTTCTTTTCTCATGAGGTCTGTTTTGTTTCCGGGTACCTGGGGTGCACTGGTGGTGAAGTCAGCACCATGTCTGCTTTGGCCCCCAAGATCGGTCCCTAGGGTCTGTCTCCAGAAAAAGTGGGGGATGACATCACCAAGGCAACTGGTGACTGGAAGGGCCTTGGGATTACAGTGAAACTGACCACTCAGAACAGACAGGCTCAGATTGAGGTGGTGCCTGCTGCCTCTGCCCTGATCATCAGAGGCCTCAGGGAGCCGCCAAGAGACAGAAAGAAGCAGAAAAACATTAAACACAGTGGAAATACCACTTTCGATGACATTGTCAACATCGCCCAACGGATGCGGCACCGCTCTTTAGCCAGAGAACTTTCTGGAACCATTAAGGAGATCCTGGGGACCACCCAGTCTGTGAGCTGCAACGTGGACAGCCGGTACCCTCATGACATCATAGACGTCATCAACAGCGGCGTTGTCAAGTGCCCAGCTAGCTAAGGAGCATAAGAAAATACATCAAGGAGATGATCTGACAAAAAAGAAAAAACAAAAACAAAGACAATAACAAACAATATTAAACAGTAAAAATAGTACAGAATTTCAAAACAAGAATAGGAAATGAACAATGGTTATTATATGATGTATTGTTATCAAATTTCTTGCTCAGATAACCAAATACAGGCATGCAAGCTTGATCAAACAATTGATCATTAACTCTTCCTTTCAAAAAACTTAATTTATTTTCCTTGTCCTTTTTACTTTTCATTTTTTAAAATTTATTTTATTTTTATATGTTTTAGGGAAGGGTCTACAGGGTGTTCAGGGTCTCACTACTAGATCAGATCAGCCTTGTAGTGATCCACCTGTTTACAGCCTCCCAAGAGGTGGAATTACAGATGTGTGCCACCATGCCCAGTCTAAATTCAGTGTGCCCCGGGGGGTGGGGGGGCAGCACCGGAGGCCCAGGGATCGAACCCCCCCCCTCCCCTATCCCTGCACCTGTTTGCTTTAATCTGCTGAGCTATTTGGTCAGATCTTTTCTTTTAATTTGTAGTGATAATTTACTCTGTCTTTTTATTCTTGTTTTTTGACCTAGTTAGAATTTTAGAGTTTTATAGATTCTATGAATTAAATTTTGGTTTCATTTAGTTTTGCTGTTGTAGGCCTAGTTTTTATTTCTTTGATTTCCACTCTTATTTGTAGTATTTTTTTTTCTTCATGCCTTGCATTTAATTTTCCCTTCTTTTACTAGTTTTTTACTATTTAATAGCTTAACTGGTTGATCTTGGGTCCTTTTATTTTTCCCCTTCATTTCTATTTTAAGAATTTAACAAGCTTTGGGCAAGCCAAGTAGTTCAGAAGTAGAGAACCTGCCTGTCATGTGTGAGGCTCTGGGTCCAGCCCAGCACCACAAAGGAAAAAAAAAAAAAAAAAGACACAAATTTCCTTCCAAATATTGCTTTAGAAGAATCATGTTTTCCTGTATTTTTGTTATCCTCGGTCCAAGATGTTTTCTAATTTCTTATTTGATCTGTGTACTTTTTAAAATTGTGTTATTTATTTTCCTATGTTTCAGGATTTTGCATATATTTTCCTCTTATTTTTTAAAAACTGAATTCCCACAGGGCATAGTGGTACATGCCTATAATCCCAGCAATCAGGAGGCTGAGGCAGAAGGATTGTTGTGAGTTCGAGTCCAGGCTGGCCTACAAAGGCCAGCCTGAACTGCAGAGGAAGACCCTGTCTCAAAAAGACAAAAAATTAAAAGAAAAAAATTTAAAGATAGAATTCTCTTGCAGTCAGTGACAATAATCTATGATTTCATCTCCTTTAGATGTACTGACAATGTTTTCTTTTTGTTTTGGTATTAGAGACTGATGATGTTTTTATATATAGTAGACAGTTTATCTTGCTTGCTTGTCTTTTGAGACAGCATCTCTGTGTTTGCTCAAGCTGGCCTCAAATTTGAGAGCAGCATGGGTTTAGGTGCATGGTGCCACACCGGGCTGCCCATGGCCCGTGCTGAAGACTGCCCCACTGCACATAAAATCTGCTCTCAATTTCAGTAGGTCAGTTTTGTTGATAGTGTTC
The DNA here is from genome assembly GCA_004027165.1 of Ctenomys sociabilis. Lineage (NCBI taxonomy): Eukaryota > Metazoa > Chordata > Mammalia > Rodentia > Ctenomyidae > Ctenomys > Ctenomys sociabilis. The sequence goes on along the minus strand of PVKA01002271.1, from coordinate 31,504 downwards.
TACACTTTACCTACTTTTTTAAAAAAACATATTTGGTACAGGGTCTCACTATGCAGCTTGGACTTGTAGTGAGCCTCTTGTTTCAGCCTTCCTCGTGCTGGGATTACAGGAGTGCATCACCATGCCCGGATTCAGTAGCTGGCCCAGGGTGCCCATGGGTGAGGCTGGTGTGGCATGTGGAGCCAGGGATCGAAGCCCAGTCCCTGTGCTTGGCTAAGTAGGCACTTAATCCATTGAGCTATCTCACTGGCCCACTTTGCCTAGCTCAGTGGAATAAGCGCTTCCCTGGCAAGTGTAAGAGCTTCAATCCCCAGTTCTGGGGGAAAAAAAAATGTATCTTGAGTTTATCCTTCATCATGTCAGAGTAGTACTCCACTGCACATAAATACTATTTTCTTAGCCGGGCGTGGTGGCGCACGCCTGTAATCCCAGCACTCGGGAGGCTGAGGCAGGTGGATTGTTGTGAGTTCGAGACCAGCCTGAGCTACAAAGTGAGCTTAAGGACAGCCTGAACTGCATAGTGAGACCCTGTCTCAAAAAGACCAAAAAAAAAAAAAAAAAAATACTATTTTCTTTATTGATGCATCTGTTGGTGTGTTTATGGGCTGTTTCCAAGATGCACCTATTATGCACTGTGCTGCTATAAACATAGGTGCACATGGATCACTGTGGTAGGATGATTTTAACTCTTTTGGGAAGATTCCTAGGAGGATACCTGGCTGGCTGAAATTGAACCTCTAGTTTTAGTTTTCTGAGGAATCCCTCTACTGATTTCCATTATTTTTTTTTTATTTTTACGTATTTTAGTACAGGGTCTCACTACGTAGGTCATACTTCTAGTGATCCTCCTGTTTTCAGCCTCCCAAGTGCTGGGATTACAGATGCACACCACCATGCCTAATCTCAATTGCCTCTCAATGTGTCCCGGGGGGAGGCATGATGGGATCAAACCCTGGTCCTTGGGTGTGCCTAAGCAGGTGCTATCTGGATGGCCCTCCATTAACCTATTTTTTAAAATATTTAAGATATGCTGTACTACTTCTTTTTCTTTTTTCTCTCTCCCGCTTTCTCTCCCACCTTCGTTCCTTCCTTCTTTCCCTCCCTCCCTCCCTCCTTCCTTCCTTCCTTCTTCCTTCCTTTCTTCTTCTCTGTCTCCCTGTCTCCTTTTCTCTCTGTCTCTTTCTTTCACAGTACTGGAGATTTACTCAGTGCCATCACACAGCCCTAAATTCCCACTCCTTTAATTTTTCAATTTATTTTATTTTAAGAAAGGGTCTTATTATGTCCCTAAATTTCCCAGACTGGTCTTGAACTTGTGGTTCTCCTACCTCAGCCCCTGAGAGTGCTGGGATGACAGGCACAATCTGCTTTTCCCTGCCTTTTTTGTTTTACTGTAGGTTCACCAGGACCAGTCAGTCTGCCAGCAGCTTGAGCCAGCTACACCGTTTGAATTCATTGTGTGGACACACCTGCCTTTACTTGGAGTTCTCCGGCCATTTACATTTCCGGTCAACAGGACTGGTTTAAATCCCGGCCCTCTTGCTTGGCACCTTTTCTGTTGCTATCTATTCCTCAATCGCAGTGCACCTTCAGATAATTTAGGGCCTTGTCCTGAACACAGGGGTTTTCTGCTGATGTAAGAGTGAAAGGGAGCACACAGTTTGAGGAGGCTCGCAGGTCTAAGAGTAGCTTTCGGGATCAGGCGCGGTGTCCCAAGACCTGGTTCACTCTGGCTGCAGGGAGTTGGTTCCCTGTATCTGTCCCCAGCTCCGTGTTCAGTAAAGAGTGGTGGCAGAAGCTTGAAATCAACAAGCAGGGGACCGGGAAATGTCACAGAGAAGGGCTTTCTTTGTGAGTGAGTGGGTCTGCCAGCATGCCGCTAGGGTCAGGAGGCTCAGCTCTAGAGGCCCACAGGGGAAGCCTCTGTCCTTTTGTTTCCATAGCGCGATGCCTAGCAACACGTGTTTACTGGGTTGCATGGAATTAAGTGGAAAAACAATGAGTTTCTTTCCAGACTTGGAGCTTTGGCAATCAGAAGTGCATGGTAGAGGCTGGCAGACAAGTTGGAGCTGCAGATTGATTTATTTATGTATTTGTTTATTAATTGTTTTTCAGTACTGGGAATCGAACTCAGGATCTTGTGCTTGCCAGGCGGGCGCTTATGCCATTGAGCTATCTCCCTGGCCCCAGCTGCAGATTTAATTTCTCGTGTCTTCTGATGTTCGGTTTGGAGGGCAGAATGGAGAACTGGACTAAAGGGGCTAGGATGGAAGTGGGAAGCGATCAGGGCAGGGCAGGGCAGGCCTCCAGCTGCAGTGTGTGACTTAAGCAACTGCTCTCAGTGGGGCAGGAGGTAGGTGAGAGGACCAAGACGGATGCGCAGTGTCAGGAGGTTCTTGATGACTTTTGAAAATATAGCGGGGTGGGCCTGGGAGATAGCTCAGTGGAATAAGCACTTCCGCCAGGGCCTGAGTTCAATCCCTGGTTCCATCAAAAGAAAAAAGAAAGAAAGAAAGAGAGAAAGAAAGAAAGAAAGAAAGAAAGAAAGAAAGAAAGAAAGAAAGAAAGAAAGAAAGAAAGAAAGAAAGAAAGAAAGAAAGAAAGAAAATACAATGGGGGAGAGTTAAAGTGCCAGCTTAGACAGGCATAGGGACTGGATTTCAACCCACCCACTCCCCCTGCGTGTTGAGCCGGCCCCGCTCCTGGGATGGCGAGACCCTATAGCCCCTGTAATAAAATATATTTTAGAAAGAAAATACATCCGGGAGTGGTGGCCCCATGGCTAAGCCACTCTGGGCCTGGGGACATGGAGGCCCATGAGTAGTATCAGGCCTCCTGCTCTACTCCAAGTGCTTAACAAACGCTGCTTAGGGCTGCAGACTTGATTCCCAGAGAAAGGTAATACCAACCACACAGGAACCCCTTGGGGTTGAGCAAGATCCTGCATGGAAACTGATCCAAAGCCTGGTGCCACCTGTGTCCCCTTGTGCACTTCTGTTGTTGGTGTCAATCTCAGTTGATGGGGTCTGTGACACACATCCCCCTTGGCTTCTCCTCTCACCACTCCAGTCCCTTAGGTATATCCTGCACACCAGAGTGCCAGGTGGGGCTGAGTTGGAAAAGCCACACAGTGGTCAGGCAGATGCTTGCAGGCATCCCCTTGGTTTCCCTGGCAACGCTTCTGCACAGCTTCTCCAGGGCTCCAAGTTACCCTGGCTCCCTCCCCACCTGCACTCTCTTTCTGTCCTCGCTTGCCCCTCCGTTTGTCACTTGTTGCAGCTCTTGTCCCACCCTTCAGCTCCCCAGCGAGGAGGGCAGGTGACCCTCTCCTCTGCTAGGCGGCAAATCAGAGAGAATTTCGGGGTGAGCGCGGAGGTGGGCAGGGCTACCACTGCGCCGCTGTGGGTTACTAGGAGGTGTAATGAAAGTTATGGTGAAGGTGTAATTCATTAAAATATTGCAGAGGAAGACCGTGCCATGAATGCACCCCAAAGCAAACGCTGGCACTTACTTCCAGCACGTTGTGCCCGTCATTCTTGCACTCCCTGAAGCAGTCCAGGAGGCGCTCTTTTGCGAGTGCCCAGAATTCAGTCATCAAGGCTGCCTCGGTGCTCTGAATCGGTTCAGCGCCTCCCTTCTCGTGACCGTTTTGACTCTGAGAAAGAACCAGAAGGGACCTAACGCTGGTTCCAGTGGCTAAGGTGCAGGAGGACACACTAATGCTTGCACTAGCCTGCCTCTGTGCACTCTGCACAGCATCTGCCAAACACTGGATCTCACTGCGCGAAGACCTGAAGGAGGACTTCTAGAGCTGCTTCAAAAAGAAGCGTCTAAAGGCCAGGCGGGATAGCCGTGTCATGCCGGCCCTGCCCCCGGTATGCGTGATGGAAATTGCGCGTGTTGCTGCGTGCTTGTAATCCCAGTGCGTGGGAGGCTGAACACAGGCAGATCACTAAGAATCTGATCTATGTAGTGAGACCCTGTACCAAAAAAAAAAAAAAAAAAAAAAAGTGTTGAGAAGGATGGAATAACTGTTTGAAGCGAGAGAGTGCAGCCTGTTGAGGAGGTTGATGGCAATGTGTATTTTATGGTACTAAAACCGATTTTTAGTGTAAGTACTTACTATATTTTTTGATCGTACCTCAAACATTGTTAAACTGCAATATAAAAATAAGAGGATCAGGGCTGGCGAGATAGCTCAGGGGACTAAAGTGCCTGCTTAGGCAAGCTTAGGCAAGTGCTAGGAGCGCGGTTCGAACCTGGGTACCACATGCCGTGCCGGCCCCACCCCCTAGGGTACGCTGAGCCAGCCAGAGTCCAGGCGTGGTGCACGCCTGTAATCCCAGCACTAGGGAGGCTGAAAGCAGGAGGATCACTATGAGTCTGATCTGCATAGTGAGACCCTATAACAACCAAATATATTTAAGAAAAAGAAAAGAGGACCAGCTATTTCTGATTTGCCCAAATGCAAACCTTTTCCAACCAGTGGAGTGGGCAGGGGCAGTAGATCTAGACAGAGGCTGGGACTCTCCCGATCTGTCCGATTACATGCCAGGCTCGGGGATGACAGAGCTTCCCAATCCTCTTTAGCTTTTAAAATCATATTTGCATCCCAATGCATACAAAATGCAGTGGCCACTTTCATATTTAGTGTTATCCAGTGAGATTTGTGTAAATCCTTTGTGTGTGTGTGTGTGTATGTGTGTGTCTGTGTGTGTGCGTGTGTGTGAGAGAGACAAGGTCCCGGTATGTTGTTCAGGCTGACCTTGAATTTATTGGGTAGCCCAGGCTGGCCTCAAACGTGGTGATCCTCCTGCTCCTGCCTGCCTTACAAGTGTTGGGACGACAGGTGTGTGCCACCATGCTGCTGTAAATTTTTAATACTCTGAAATTATGCTTTTTGCTCCCTGTGGATAATTCTATCCAATATGCTTAGCCAAATTATCTCAAACCAATTTCCTATTTTCGAATATTTACGTTCTTAATTTTAAAGTCATTATGAAGAACCCTATGCCTTAATATCTGAATATGCAAGTCTTTGTATACAGCTGTAATTGTTTTCCTGAGAGCTATTTCAAAATGTGAGAGCAGGCAAATCAAAGGATGTAAAGGTTTTAACTTTCATTGGTGAATTGTTTCAAGAAATAGTATGTCACTTTATATTTTCATTAGCTCTGAATCAGAATTCTTGTTTCCAATAATTCTATCGGAGGGCCAGCCAAATAGCTCAGTGGATTAACGCACCTGCAAAGAGGTGCCAGGGGTTTGATCTCCAGGCCTGCCATGCAGGACCTGCCCCCAGATTGCGCTGAGATGGCAATTGAGACCTGGGGTGGTGGCGCGTGCCTGTAATTGCAGTTCTTGAAAGGCTGTAAGCTGATGGATCACTATGAGTCTGATCTAGTAGCAAGACCCTGAACACCCTGTAGAACCTTCCCTAAAATAAAAAAAGTTAAAAAAATTCTATCAGCGTTGAGCATTTAATAATTGACAAACTAAGAGAACAAGATGAATTTCACAATCATTTTTATCTGTATTCATTTGCATGTCTTCATTTGTAAGCTACATACTTATGTTTATTAATCTTTTTTCCTTTTTTATCTTTAAATTTTAATTTATTATTATTATTCTTCTACCAAAGACTGAACCCAGAGCATTCACAATCAGCTACACCCCAACCCTTTATCTTTCCTTTTTTTTTCTTTCTCTTTTTTGTACAGTGGATTGAACTCTCTCTTTAGGCTGGAATTTATCCTTCTTTCCTTGTTGATTTGCAAGAGCTCTTTTTATATTAAAGGTGTTAATTTTGTGATACATATTTCAAATATTTTGTTTTTTAACCTATATAGTTATATAAATTTTTGTAAAAAGTTGTAAAACTTTCTTTTTGCCTAAATTATTGTTAAATACCGAAGTTATACATTTAAAAAGGTATTAAAATGTGTCCCTCTTTCCATTATATGTTCATAATGTGTGTGTGCTTAGAAATGTTTCCTAATCTGATCTCATAACCATTTACTGTTTTTTGATTCTTGTAATTAAATAAATACATAAATTTAGTTATTTTTTTCTTTTTCTTTAATGGACTTTAAGTGCCCCCTCTTTTCAGTCGATGTCTGCCTCCAGAGCTATACATTCTTAAACTTAAAGAACACTGGGTTATTTGGAAATTAACCCAAAACCTTCAAAGGAAAGAGATAGGAAAGACTGGCTTCTTATCAAAACAGCCGCAGGGAAAACCAGGGTGTCACAAGACGCTTTCATTTTAAACCCACTCATACCCATTCTGATTTTGCATCTGTGGAAAACTGAAGAAAGGATAATGACTGTGTCTCCTTCCACCCCACCCTGAGTCTTCTAAGAAGGCAGCGCAAGCTGGGTACGGAGGCAAAGACTATGGCGCCAGCCTTCCGGAACGCTAAAGCCTGAGAACGAATGTGTTTGGAACACTACGTGCCAGGCCTGTAAACCCATTAGCCTGCACTACCAGTATAAGTCTACCTACTATGCATTCACCTTGCAACCACACCACAGCCCGAATAGGACAGTGGTTAGCAGCGCCCGTGTCTGCTGGGATATTGGGCAAGAAGGCTGGGAATTGGGACTGGATGTCATTCCACAGAGCCACTGCAGTGAGAGGAGCCTGACAGACAAAGAGGGGTGGGAGAAGATGTAGGTCCGGCAGGCTGACCCTGAAGGCAGTGAATGAGCATAAAAGCAGATGCAAGGGATCCAGTTCAGTGAGCTCTTAGAACTCTAACAGCGGCCGGGTATGATGGGGCAGGCGTGCAATCCCATTGCTCTGTGAGTTTTGGGACGGAAGACTCAAAGTTGAAGCCCAGACTGGGCAACTTAATGATTTTGTGAGAACCTGTCTCAAAATTAAACAGGCCTGTCGATGTAGCTCAGTATGAAGGCTCTGGGTTCAATCCCCAATACCATAAATAGAAGCACCAAGAATATTGCAGGAGCAGCAAGGACCCTAGGCAGTTGCAGGCCAGGCCTGGAGCAATGACCTGGAGAAGTGAAGGTTTTCCTGACTGCTGCCTACCGTCTACCCTGAGACAAGAGGAGAGACTGCACCCTCCTCCTGTTCTCTCCTCGCCCTTAGAATCCAAGTTCCTCCTGTCCCTTAGTCTTGGAGCACATCACACTCACCAAGGAACTGGATTTGGGAGCCTGAGGCCTGGGATACCTCAACAGGGACAAACCCAGGGATTCCCACTCAGCAGGCAAACTTAAGCTGGTTTCCCTCCAGAGCAGAGGTACGGATCACCCCTGCTGGTGATCCAGGACAAGGAGACCTGGGGGAGCTTCAGACCATTACTCCCATCAGCTCACTCTGTGGGGCAGACTCCTCAAGGCTGGAACCAGGTGGCCTGGAAGAGGCAACAGGGCTGCTGGTAGAGGGGCCCTGCCGACAGTCCTGCACTGGGAAGTCCTTGTTCTAGATGGAGCAGTGCAGGCCCACCCTGAAGCCCTGAGCAGCCAGCAGCAGGAGAGCTCTGTTGCCTCTGGTTAAGCCTCAAAGACTTCTTTGTGGTACAGCTGAGGACCAGGATTTCAGAGGTCATCTCTTGGCTGGTTTCTCAAAGGTTGCTGGAAGAATCCCTCAGCCAGAGAAAAGCTTTGGACGAAGATCACAAAGAGAGGCCAGTTCCTTTCTGCTTTCTCTCCCTTGTCTGGAAAGAGGCTCTGGCCACTTCCATTTTTGTTCCTTTTTGCAAAGGATCAGAGCTTCAAGTTTGCCTTTAGCGTTCACTGGTGCAGCTGCTCCAGCGAATGGAAAGAATTATTGGTGCCCTGGGCCCCATGCCCAGAGACTGAAACTTGGGGTGACAAGAGACTTCTGGGATCTAATGTGCCACCAAGCTTGAGGACCACTGGCAGATACCACACTCAATGTGCTTCCTTTCCCCAGCGGTGGAACAGCAGATACTGCCTTTGTAGCCCTCTCATGCTGGGCCCCGGGTACAGTCCTCCTTGAAGAATGGTCCCAAATCTGCCTTGGCTCAGCCTCCCTTCAGAAGTAGGGCTCACTACCTGGTCTCCAGGGGACAGTGGAGAGTGGAGGCTGTCACATTGGAGAGGTGCAAGACTTTAGGGCAGGCCAGTGGGCATCTAGGCTAAGCCAGGAGTGTGCAGGCTGCAGGCATGCAGATGTTCTGCTGGCGCTGGGACTGGGCAGAGCAGCACCCACAGCCCAGATGGGATGAGCCAGGCTCTCCTCCATCTGAGGAGTCGAGGCCTCCATGGAGCAGCCTAGCTGGACACCCTTGGTGAGTCGTGAAACTCATGTACCAGGCAGTGACCCGCACTCACAAAAATAAGAAAATACGAATGCATCACACCTAATAAAGAGTTGTTGCTGAGACATTTAGCTTTATAGCAGTCGGTGTCTGCAGGGGTGAGCTGCATCCCCATGGGAGGGAGGTGTTTCCCCTGCCACTGTCATCGCTCTTGGAGACAGGCCTTGAGGACCATGGCGAGGAGCTGGAGGAATGGGAGGCCTTTGGGACGTCCCAGCCCATGTTGCTGTCGCCAGGTGGGGTGCGGGAGTGGGAGAGGCCCTGCCACCCGCACCTGTGGGCTGCTGGCATTTCCTGTGGCTGGTGGCCGTTTGAAGGCTTAGCTGCAACCTGCTGCGGGGGCTCTTGCTGAGCGCAAAGCGGTTTGAGGGAGTGGGGTGGGCGCGTGGATTCACTGCTTAATTAAAACAGGGAGAGGTCGACATGAGGGACCTTTAGTGGTTTTTGATCTCGCTCACTCTCTCTGCCCACTTTCTAACTTCATGGGGGGAAGAAAGCTTTTCCGACTCTTTCTTCTCCAGCCCCTTCCATCTTCCACAGAGCTGGCAGGTGCCGCTGGCCGTTCTTGCTCCCGAGGACACTCCTCCTCCGTCTTGAAAGGGCTGACTTCCGGGTGCAGCTTCGACACAGGGTGGTGTTTGTCAGAAGACGAGGATCAAGCAGCCGTCCAGCTAGATGCCTTTAGTATTAACCTTCTGAAGGGTTTTAAAAAATATCTCTGGTGTCTCTACAAGATCATGTGAGTGTATTGCACAGCACATCTAGAAAGCCGCTGTTACTTGGAAGAACTGGAAGACACAGGGCCAGAGTATGAGCCCTGGGCTGGTGCTTGATCTGTGTGACCTCAGTGCTTGAACTTTCCCTAATCTCCTTCCTCACCTTGAAACTGACTGTTCTGGAAGCTGGAGTCAGGGCTGAGGGTCCTGGCTATGCATTTGCACCCAGACAGACCCGGTGACACCATGAATGTGTTTGTGTCTCTTGGTGTCTAAAGTCTGTCAGTGGTCACGGAGAGCTAGAGTCCAAGGGAGATCAATCATCCAAGCTCCCTAGTTAGCACGTGGGGAAACTGAGGTCAGGACATGTGAAATAACTTGCCAGAATCATATGGTGAGCAAACTGAATAGGGTAGCCTGCCCTGAGGCCTCTTTGCTGCATTTTGAGATCATCTCTCTGGGGAGTGGGTTTCAGGCCATCAAAAGGGTGCACTGTCCCCCTCGCCTTTAGGAACACACTTCCTGTGCATTCACAAGAAGCTGCACAGGCTCAGCAGAGCCCTGCAGATGACGACTCGAGGCAGAGCCCAGCGCCTTCCCAGGCCTTTCTGCCCCTCTTATCTCATTCCACCCGACCAGTGGCAGGCAGCACAGCATGTGTCAGCACCACTGCTATTTTTCAGAAAGGGAAATTAAAGTTCTGAGGATTAAGTGTCCAGTGTAACCTTGGGTAGCAAATAACTGCCACTACACGGGTTTCATTCCAGTGTCTGGTGCTGCTAGCTATTGAGGGGACGGGAGCCTTATATCATAAGGGGGCTGGACAGCAGCCATCATTTAAACAAGGGAAGCAGCAGCCCCTAGCAGTTAAACCCTTCAGGACTCAGGTGTCAGCAGTGAGTCAACCTGTTGGCTAGTGGTGAAAGTCAAAGTGTCTGGTGAAAAGCATCTCTTGGGAATCTAAGAAAGATGACAAAGAAGTAGGAGGGAGATGATCATAGACAGAGGGAAGGAAGAGGGGAGGAGTCAATAGATAACAGGAAGCATGAACAGGAACAAAATAGAGTAGGTGAAGCTGGGGTGCGCCTGTGGGGGGAAGGGGTGATGAGGGGGAAGTGATTCAGTTTATTTTCTTTTTTTGTAAATGTATTTGGTACAGGGTCTCACTATGTAGCCCAGACACATAGTGATCCTCCTGTTTTCAGCCTCCCCAGCACTGGGATTACAGATGGGCGCCACCACTCCAGGCTACAGGGGCAGGGTCGGCATGGCATGTGGTGCCAGGAATCGAACGTCTGTCCCTGCACTTGCTTAAGCACATTCATCACCCTGCCCAAGGGAGGCACTGAGCTAGGTCCTCGGGGTTCCTTCCCTGGGGGCGAGAGAGCGTGTTCTGGGCTGGCTCTCACAGGAAACTCTGCCTGCTCTTTCTCTGGAGCCAAGGACGATGGACCAGGTGTGCTCTGTGAGTTTCAAGGGCACAGGAAGGTAGATCCTAAGAGAATCAGGCCTAGGTGCACTGGGCTAACCTGTCAACAGGCCTCAGCTCTGGTTGCCACGGGCGAGTTTGGGTTCCCAAAGACTTCTAGTGGCCAGTGCCTAGAAGTTGCTGAGAATTCCTTAAGACCCTTGACAGGCATCAGTGTACATCCTGAAATGCTAAATGAAGTGCTGGATTTGGTGGATATTCAAAGCTTGATTCCTGCCAGCAGTGGGGAGGCAGAGCAAGAGGAAAGAGACAGTGTGGAGTGGAGGTGGGGGTGAGGTGGGGAGCCAGGGTTCGGATGCAGTGAACCCAGCTTTGTCTGGGGTTTGAAGCTCCACCAAAAGCACAGAGATGATTTGGAGCTGGAAAGGACCCGAGTTCTAATCTCAACTCAACCTTTCACTGGCTGTGTCTGCTTGAGCAAATCACTATGCCTGTCATTGTCACTGAGCTTCGGGTTTGAAGAACCCGAAGAGACAATGTAGGCAGGACTGGAAGACCCCTTTTACAGAGGTCACATTCAGTGCAATCTTTCTGCCTCCACCTTCTCCCAAAGTGACCCTGAATTTGGGGCACTAGCTGGTTGGTTGGAAGCAGTTTTGCCAGAGGACCTGACCACCTGCCTGAGAAGCCCACCACAGCCAGGGGCCACTCGGTTGTGATCTTCCTCCTAGAGATTGGATTCTGTGCAGGTACTGAGCACATGCTTCTTTCACGTTGAATCAAACTATTTCCTTTGCCAAGAATGGCTTTAGAGAAGGGAAAAAACTTCAATCTTTTGGGAAGGCTTTCTACCCCTCAATAAAGATTAAAAATGAAGGCTTCAGCTCTTTCTGCATTTAGCTGTAGTCAATGAAAGGATGCCATCAGAGATGCAGCAACTATTTTGTGACCAGGAAGACAGAGGCCATGGTAATCACGGCAGAGCTGACTGGGGACACCTGCTGCCAGCCAGTCTCCTCCCTAACGCTACCAGTTCCCTAGCACAGTATTAATCTCGCCACTTCTAAGCTGCAAAGCTTAGGAGAAATGCTAATGATGAATGGTATCAACCACTAGATTATTCTTTTATACACTGCCTGGAGGTGTCCAACAGCTATGCCTGATCTGTCCAACTGTGATTGTTTGTTTTGCTTTAATTTTGTACCTTTCAGGTCTCATAAACACGAGGCTCAGGCAGCTTTGGGAGAATATGATGAAGCCCCATGCCTTGGATGCCACCCGCAGCCACCTCTTTTCACTCCCAGATGCTCGGGGTGACCCTGCTACCCCCAGGCACTGCCCAGGCTCCCTCCATCCCCTCCACCAGCCTTGCCCAGGGCCCCATCCCCCTGCCCCCTCTTCCTGCCTAAATTCTAATCATCCCTTCTGGACACCGGCCGTGTCTTTTCCAGCCATTCCCGATTTCTCCTTGCCTTGATCTTGTATAGGAAATAGCAAACGGCTTTCAAACATTTTTTGAGTCACAGATGCCTTTGTTCAAAGGAAACTGTACCCAGAAATATACACAAATGAAACCGATAAAGTCAGAGCTGCTCAGATTAAAGTGAGGGTGGGTGAGGAGGGCGCTCAGGACTCTTCCCCGTGCAGCCTGCACATGCTGGTCCCCACTACCTCCCAACCCTGGCAACTCTGGCTTCAAAGCTCCTGCCCTGGATGGTATTGCTTAGCATTAAGCCCATGCACATAACTGCTTCGTTCCTGCCCCAGACATCTTGGAATCTCTCAGCCCTCCTTGTTGCTGTCTGTCTTGCCCTGACAGTGACAGTCCGTGAGCTGTTGCTCATTTCTGCTGTGCCCACCCTGTATCTCCCTGTAATAGGCACACATTTCCTAGGTTGCTGATCTCAGGAAATCACTTAGCTTTGGAGTTCCAGAGGCCAGTACAGGGGAGGGAGCCAGGCATCAGGGCTCTCATTTCTATACTGGCTCTGAAGATCAGTGTCCCTGTGTTCCTGGGCCAGAACCACTACCTCAGGGGTCTCAGTTTACCCTTATCGACAATGAGAAGGGCTTGGTGCTTGTAACCTATCTCCATGGGTCTCCTTGCACACTCAGTGAGCGCTGGAGTGGGAGTAGGAGCCCTGAGTCAGCTCTGGCTCTCAACTTCGCTGGTCAGAGGGGAGAGGAGGATGGGTTGGGGAGGGGAGGAGGCAGCTGGCGAGGGCTTAAGAGGGCAGCTGCCTGCCTCTAAGACCAAATTGAAACTTAGAGATGCAAAATGCCTGGGATCAGAGGTGGTGTTGAGTTCAGAGTGTGGTGTTTTTACAAATTTTCTATGTAATGAGTTATCTCAGGATGTGGCCAAGGTCTAAACATGAAATTCTTGTGTGTTTCATCTACGCCTATATGAGGTCTCATCAAACATTATGGTGAATGCTTAAGTTAAAAAATATTTTTACAGAAAAAGACCCATTGCTAACAGGCCTTTTCATTTTTTATTTATTTATTTATTTATTTATTTATTTATTTATTTTTGCAGAATTGGAGATTGAACTCAGGCCCTTGTGCTTGCCAAGGAAGCACTTATTCCACTGAGCCATCTCCCCTTCCCCTAGGCCCCCAACACTGCAAATAAACATATCCCATTTTTCTCCCCACATTCTGAGGTCATATACAAGTCTTTTTTAAAATTAATTAATTATTTAGATACAGGGTCTCTCTATGCAGCTCAGACTCATAGTGATCTTCCTGTCTGAGCCTTCCTAGTTCTAAGATTATATGCATGTGCCACCAACCCCAGTTTGGGGGCACACGTGAGATTCTGGAGGCAGTATGTGGTACTAGGGATTGAACTCAGGTCCTTGTACTTGCCAGTCAGGCATTCAGACCACCGAGCTATCTCCCCAGCCCTGCAAATTCTAGTTCCTGGTCATGCATGCCTCAATGTTCTGAATCATTTCAAACCCTTGACCTTTCATGGTTATTTTGACTTGGGGGATAAGTGTCATATCCAGGTCAGATCCAGTAAATAAGATGGTGTGGGCACACCATAGTGTTTTCATTTAACAGAAATGGCCACAGTTGGTTAATAGGGATGATCAAAAGTATGGTGAATGTTTAAAAAAGTATGACAGTAAAGGACACACTACTATTAGAAGGATTTTTTGTTTTCTTTTTGGCTGGCTCAGGATGCCTTCAGTACAGGTCTAGTAAGGCTTGAGGATCTGGGGATCGAATCACAGCAACCTGAGCCTGTTGCTCTGTTTAAGCAGTCACTTAAGCAACTGAGCTAAGGAGCAGGCCCCCGACACACTCCTATTAATCTGCTTCAAAACATTCAAAGTACTCCCCTGCACTTTCAATATAGTTATGCCATAATTCTTGGCAGTGTCTCTTTTACTGAAATACAGTTTATTTAAAATGAATCTAGAGGAGATACAAACAGAAAGGTATAACTAAAAAGAAAGCGAGAACTTGAAGATTAGACAACGAAGAGAGGGCAAGAAGAAAAGCTAGGAAAAGTGACAGGGGCAAAGCCCTACATTTATACGCACAAGATGGGTAAGGCAATGATCCCGAGAAATATCAGCAGGCTGATGACACTAGCAGTTATGTGGCGTAATTCTCACCCTGACTAACTATGTATGCTGATACCTGTGAACTGAGTGACTGCACCAAAGATTGCAATGTGCAGTAATGGGGTCATGCTTGGAATTCCTGTCATTGTGGTCTTTTAAATATGCACTACTTGTCATGACATACCACTGTATCTCAAGTAAATGGTTTTTTTTAAAGAGAGTCACTTAATTGCCTTTTGCTTATGTATATTGTGCAGTTCCTTTGCTATTGTCTTTTTTTTTCTTTAGAAAATGATATTAAAGGAATAGTTTACGTAGAGAAACGTTAGTGGCTGTTGTTTCCCCACCAGCATGATCGTTGTCTGATAACAGCTGCAAAGCTGTATTATCAGAGTCATAGTATGTTTGTTCACTGTATGCAACTAAAACTTAGGAATAAAACCATTTTCTTACAAAACAAAATAAAATAAATGAATGAAGTGTTTGGCACATAAAAAATAAAATAAAACAGATCTAGAGCCAGGGAGATAGTTCAGTGGACTAAGCACCTGCCTGGAAAGTGCAAGGACCAAGGTTTGATCCCTGGTGCCACATGCTGTGTTGGCCCTGTCACAGGAATACCAAGCCAGCCACCGAGATCGGCCATGGTGGTGCATGCCTGTAATCCCCACACTGGGGAGGCGGAGACAGGAGAATTACTATGAGTCCAAGCTGTGTAGTGAGACCCTGCAGACCCTGTGCTAAATACATTAAAAAATATTTGTGTGCTTATTACTATTACGAAGTAAGGTGCAGGGGTGGCTGACTTTAACATTTCTGCTTTTGGCATGAACGACAATGTTCACCCACATAGGGAACGTGGAGAAGAGGAGGTTTGTGAAAAGGAATATGGAGAGCTTTGAAGATATGTTGAGGGAAGAATATTCTGGAAGAACCAGAAACAACAGACTCTGCTTGCATAAAGCTTTTCTTCCACCTGCCTGCAATAAGTGCAAGTTTATATATCCCTCACCCCAAAATCCAAAATACAAAAGGCTCCAAAATCTAAAATTTTTTGAGATTTGACCTGATGTTACAAGGGGAAAATTCCATACCTGACTTCAGGGGTCAGGACACAGTCAAAACACAGGCACACTAAGTATAATGTATAAAATTCTCTTCATACTATGTGTAAGATATACGAAACATAAAAGAAGTCCATGTTTAGGCTTGGATCTCATTCTTAGATATCACACTATACATATGCAAACATCCTGAAATGAAACAAAATTCCAAACGAGAAACACTTCTGGTCCCAAGCATTTAAAAGTATTTAATTTTGTGGCACATGGTGATTGCATCCATCACGGGGAGCTGGTATGTGGCAATCACACATTTTAATTCTTTTTATGCCCCCTTCCCTGCCTCTCTCTCCCTCCCATCCTTTGGTTGCCTCTCTCTCCCTCCCATCCAATCATACTGCATAAGAAATATTCAACCTGTTGTGGGTAATTTAATAAGCTGTAGATCAACAGCACCAATGAATACTGTGTAGAGTGAGTGGAATTCATGTCTCTCCTCTCAAATTCATGTCTGCTTGGATCCTCAGACTATGGCCTGCCTTGGAATTAGCTCTCTACAGTTGTGATTAATTAAGAGCTCAGGCTGGATTGGGTAGGCCTTGGGGTCCTTTTGGTAAGAGGAGAGAACAAAGAAACAAACCATAATAAAAACCCCTGTGAAGATGGAAGCCAATACTGGAGTGACATGACTGCAAACCAAAGAATGAAGGCCAGCCGTTGCCTGGAGCCACCAGGCCTGAAGGATTCTTCTCTGGTGACTAAGACAGGGTGAGATCCTGCCAAGGCCTTGATTTCAGCCTTCTAGCCTCTGATCATTCAGAGAATCAATTTCTGTTATTTAGAGCCACTCAGTTTGTTTAAAATACCACGTAAGCTGCATGCAGCTCGTAAGCCTGGCGAACATTCTATCAAAGCCTTATAAATAGCTCCTAAATCCTTCATACTGAAGAAAGCCTCAGCTTGCCCTCTTCTCTGGAACCGTAAGTCCCAGATGGCTACTTCTTTGAATGACCAATAAAGTGACTGTTCTGGACAGCTGTGGAGATTGGGGCGTGGAGCCCTCCCAGGATCTCTCCTGGGTGAAGTCTTTCTTGTTCCTGACCCAAATTCCCAAGTCCATCCTGGGAACCGACTTAAGATTCTTCCTTCTCTTCCTGCCTCTGCTGCCTTCTTGTCCCCCTCTGGCCTTCCTCACCAGACATTCCTCCTCCCAGGGCTCTAATCTCCACATCTACTAGGGCCTTCAGGAATAATTTGATGACATCTTCGGACATGTCCATAGGTTGCATCCCTAAGGCATTGCTTCTCAAGCTAGGTTCCCATAGGAAATGTGTGATTTCAATTTAGTGGGCTCCAAGGGCCAACAGAGGACAGAAGTCATTCATAAGTACGTGACTTGAGGGCACGAATTCAACTGCTGCTGTTGTGCCATTTCATAATAAGGAGCACCCAGGTCTGGCCAGTGTTTACAGCATACTTATAACCTTTATTCCAGACTTTTTTGTTTATCTAACATATCAGTCAATTCTTAATTAGTTTATATAACAAGTATTCATTGGAACCTATAAAACACATTTATTCTGAAACCTCATAGTACTTTTATCAGTTTGACCCACTAGGGTTTAGGATTACATTTCATTCAGACAAAGGAGTCCCTCTGCAAGGATAAAATTGACCTCAGATCTCAATCTCCTTTGTAGTCTCTCTCTCTCTGTCTCCATCTCTCTATCTCTGTCTCTGTCTCTGTCTCTGTCTCTCTGTCTCTGTCTCTGTCTCTGTCTCTGTCTCTCTCTCTCTCTCACACACACACACACACACACACACACACACACACACACACGAGGATTTACATTGAGTTATAGCCTCAGCCCTTTCAAGTTTTTATTCTGAGACAGGATCTGGCTGCCAAGTTGTCCGGGGTTGGACTCACACTTGCAATCTTCCTACCTCAGTCTCCCAAAATGGTGGGATTATAAGTATGCACCACCACACACTTATCTTGGATTTATATTTTGGGACACTGCAATCCAGTCCTCTGCAAAAGCCTATGGAAAGCTAGCTCGGGTTTTCTAGTGATTTGGGAGCTGGTCTTGCCTTAGTATGAGCTCCTGCTTTCTCCTTGGAGCCTGTCTTAGCCTGTGAAAGTTGCTATAACAAAATAACCATGAACTGGGTGGCTTATAAATGACAGATGTTTATTTCTCATAGTTCTGCAGTTGTGCATTTGACCATCACAGCAGCCCTAGGGTAAGACCCCTTCCCTCATCAAGGGGGGAAGAGGAGGCATTCAAAACACCGGCCTTTAAAAATGGCTCTGGTGTCTCTCCGCCTGGGTCTAGGTAGAAGTGAGAGTTTCAGGCCCACCTGCTCTCTCTGTCTTTTCATTTTTCATTACTCTTCCAGGTGGAAGCAAATGTTTCCATTCATCTCCCTGCTTTAAGACACCGTTATGAAGTCCGATGGTATAGCACTTAACAGCACCTTTTGCATCTACTTGTCTCACATCCTGACACATAAAAAGGAGGTAACAGCAGCTTCTAGAAGCTGGTTTTCATCAAGGTGTAGTCTGCTCTTTCAACGAACAGCTCCTAAGTGAGTTTGGTACCATGGGTGCCTGCCACTCTAAGCTTGGCCTCCAGGCCAACTGCCTAGCTGCCGAGATCTCTGGGGACACAAGTCAGCCACATTTACTTGTGACAGGCATACATCTCTGGGGAGCAGCCCTGCTGGAATTTTGTCCTGAGGCCCCTGCAGTGGTGCCTAAGTGACCGGAGCTGCAGTGGGACCCTCGTGCTTCACATAGTTGGCTTCAGCACATTCTGATCTCTCCTGGATTCTTTCTTCCTTTTGGAAGTATGGAAAATTTTAAAACAAGAGAAAGTTAAGTTCTCTTGGTTATAACAACCCATAGTGGCCACAGTGAAAAAATTAAAGGGTGAGCGATCTTTGCTTGTCTTAGCCCTGGACTTCAAATGCCTTCAGAAGCAACTGAAGAGGCAGGGGAGATGGCTCAGTGGAATAAGCGCTTCCCTGGCAAGCACAAGGGCCTGAGTTCAATCCCCAGTTCCACCAAAAAAAGAAAAAAAGCAACTGAAGCTTCCAAAAAGTCTATGTGCAAGATATGGGCTTTACCCCCCAATCAGGGCTGGCTGTGGTCTCATGGGAGACTTGGCTTCTGGTTAGGGGCCTCAGCTTTCCTTTCCCAGACCCTGGGCTGTTGAGAAAAGAGGAGAAAAGGGTGAGTGCTTTCTCCACAGTGGAAATGATATGCAGTCCACACTGGGCAGGGGAGATCAACAGGTGTAGAGACTTAGCCTGGAGGAGCAGGAGGCTGCATGCTACGCAGAGTACCTGGGGTGGATTGTTCAAGGAGGAATGTGGCAGAGGGGCTTTAGAGTATGGGGGGAGGGGGAAGAGCCCAGGTTCCCACAGCAACATGTGAGCATATCTGAATACATAATTGCATGGGTTGGAAGGGAATTAAAACCTACTGTCCAGGTATAAGCAGGGACTGTACCTGGTCTCCTTAAGACATGGGGCTGTCTGATTGCAGTGTGCATGGGGAGAGATGTGATCAGGGCACCGACACCCTCCTAGTCTCAGCAGACGTCAAGGCTGCACATAACACTGACCTTCGTGTTCGTCCTTGCTCCTCAGCAGGTGTGAGCCACACGCGTGCCATGTGTCATTTGTTCTGCCTTCATCCTGCCAACACTGCCTCATACCTGCAGAAGACACTAAGTCAGACTCACTGCCACCCATGCCAAGATCCTGCTGACAGTCATAACTTACTCAGTATGTTGGCCTCTTGCCAAGACTTGGAAATCTTTCATGGTGTAGAGATTTTACGGGCAGGTTTGCGATGGCCATGGATGTCAGGTACACCTGATTGACTGAAACGTCTTGATGGCCTCCAAGTCTGTCCAACTACCTCTTGCCTATCTCCTGAGGGTGGGACCCCAGCAGCTGTGACTGGAGGTCCAGCTAGGGCTTTCCATGAGTCCCAAGTGTCCTGGCAATGGTTCAGATGGTGATATTGGAGAGTGCAGGCAACAGGTGGCCTGGACATTTGGGTCACTGTTTCTTCTTCTGTATAGGCTTATGGTGGCTGGTGTGTGTGCACCTGCACTGCACTGTGATGGTGCCTGGGGACATCAGCCTGTGCCCAGAAGGACCATCACTCTAAATTGAGAGCCATTTTAGTACTATTAGCACCATGCAGCTGTGGTCATCTTTGGGGCCCAGTATTCACCATATCAGCTTCATAACTAGTCCCTTATGGGATAGAGACACTCCAAATTCCTGCTGCATGAATATATACATGCTTGTAGAAAGGATGTAATAACCTTATGTGAATGCATGCAGAGGTGTGCAGATCTGAATGGCAGCCTTGACTCACCCGCCCCCTCCCACATGCACCAACTTGGATTTAAAGTGAGAAAAGAGACCTTTCACTCTTCATTTTTTGGTTGCAGGTCAAATAAACCCATGTGAACTAGCTTAAGCAGGATGAAGGCTCTGCTCTAAGGATATAGAGCTGTCTTTTGTAACTAGAAGACAGAGCTATCATTGTTCTACTGCTTTAGTGTCATAGAACAAACTGACCCCAAACCTCATGTTTTTGAACAACAATAATATTTTTTTTTCCTCCGGAAGCTGCAATTTTCAGGGGGTGGGGGCTTGTCTCTGACCTGCATGGTGTCATTTGAGTTTTTGTGGCCAGCTCAGCCCACCCTGGGGCCAGGGCTGGTGTGGCATGTGGTGCCCAGGATCAAACCATGGTCCCTGTGCCTGCCTATGCTTGCCTAAGCAAGGCGCTTTAGACCACTGGGCTATCTCACAGGCCCTTAAGTTGGTTTTATGGGGACTGGGGGATCTTTAAGGTGGTGCATTCCATGGCTTGCAGGTAGGTTGTTAGGGCTTGTGTATAGATGTCTCCCCAGAGCCTTGTGTAGTCATGGGTGGGGCTTTTCAGCGGCAGCGGGACCTAGAGAACATGATTTTCAGATTAAGTGTGTGACTGGGATTCCTGGATGTCAGTTCTGGATGTGGATGATGGGAAGTCCCCTCTCACCCCAGATGTGCGTGTTCCCAGCTAAAAGCAGCAACCTGGACAGAATATAAGGGACAAAAAGAGGGCTGCTGCCGTTGCTGCTTTTGTTGCCTTCCGCCCACCATAAACTTTTTCTCCTCTGCAGTGCCCCTCCATCATCTGCCCTGCCTTGGAGCCAGCTGATTATGGACTGAAAGCTCTACAAACTCTTTTATCTTTAGATGCTGGATGTTCTGTCTCAGAAATGTGAAAAGTAACTAAGACATAGATTCTGGCCACTTGCTGGCTGCTCAGCCCGAGATAGGGCAGAAGGGTTTCTGTTCACCTCCAGATGTCTCTCTGCATGCCCTGCACTTTTCAGAGCATGGTGGTTATAGTCCAAGGATGAACATTTCCTAAGAGATAGAGTCATGTGAAGGTCTATTGCCCTCCATATGCAGCCTCAGAAGTCAGAGTCACTTTTGCAGGATCTGGTAATGGAGGCAGTCACCAAGACTCTTGTGTTTTTTGGGGAAGAAGAACCATACTCCCTTTTGCCTGAGTGACAAGGTTCCAGAAGACAATGAGCGAGGGGCACTATTGTTATAACTATTCTGGAAGTTGGCTCTGTTTCATCTGTTTTGCCTCAAAAAGGAACTGGAAGTGTCGGTGGAGATGTTAATTCTCTCTTTGGTCTCTTGCTTCCATGTTCTTGAACATCGATTTCATTTTCCTCTCTATAGAATAGACTTGTTTGTTCTGTGGTACCAACGGCAGTCCCTGATGGCTTCCAGGTTAAGTGTTTGTTTAATGCCTCTGATTTCTACTGAGAGACAGCTTTGCAGTTCTTAGGAGAGGGAGCTGGCTTGACTCAGACTGTGGTCAGCTGTCTGTCCTGGACCAATGACTTATAGCTGGAGTCACTGTCATAAAGCAGAAACAAGGAATATGAGGGGCATTTGTGTGGAGTAGGTGGGCTTGTAGATGAAGGTTGATGTTATCATGGTGACCAGTGAGCAGGACATGGATGGCTGCAGGAGCTTTGGTAGCACTGGTGACTTTCCTGGGAAGACTAGTAAGGGAGTGCTTTGATATGGTTAGAGAAGAAATGATTAAAAAAAAAAAGCAGAAGCAGCGTATGTCATTCTTTATTATGGGAAAGAATTAGCCTTTATTCAAATAGAAGAATCTTTAACTAGACTTTGATGGATCTGGGTGAGACCATCTGGTCTAATCCTTCTGTCTTTAGTCAAGTGAAATAACTATATCTTCAGATAAGAAATTGAAATATAATTAGAAAGTGACAGGAAAAAACACAAAAACAAGCTCTTTTGCATCTTGGCATGATTTTCCTCCTCCTCTCTGGCCAGCTTCTCTGGTGTTTTGAATAGGCTGATGATATAATACAAGAAATACCAATAGTAAGGCTGGGGATGGAGCTCTGAGGTAGTCTGCTCACCTTGTGTGTGCAAGGACTTGGATTCCAACCTCTGCACTGCAAAGCATAAAACAAAACATAAGTTGATAAGAGTCTGTGTGTTGCAAATAGGTTTTCTGCTTATCAACCTAGTTTTGCAGGTATTACCTCTATTTTACTGATATGAGTAGGAATAACTTGCTAAAAGTTAGTTATGAAAGAACTAAATTTGACTCAGGCTGGCCTCACTACTGGTACATTTAATTTTCACATCTCTGCTGAGATCAGACATGTCACTGGGCTGGTGTCATGTGACTTCTTTTAGTTCTGCTCATTGGACGAGAGGAAAGCACCTGATCCAAGAACAGCTCATTCATTGCCTGGCTGATAGTTTATAAGAGGTCTGGCTGGAACCTTTCCCAGCAGCAAGATTAGGCCCCTTTGATTGTCTTTCCTTAGACTTTGAGCTGGAGATGCAGAAATTAGTAGTCAAGTAATTAGTAGTGTGGATACAGTCATGTTAATAATCAAGTGCTACAGAAGATGGAAGTGAATTGGGTTGCTTATTAAACAATGCTTGTTTTCTTAAGTCCTGGTTTCCTTTCCTTTTCTGCATTGCATTTAATCTCTGGAAAACCTGAGTTTGGGGCTGTTCTAGGGTTCTTGTGGGTTAGCCGGCACAAGCTTCTTAAAGTAAATGCTTCTCACATAAGGGGGCCTGGGTGAGCCTGGACCCATGCCAGTGTACCTATCAGTGTGACAGTTCTGCAGCCTGGGAACAGTTTCATTCTTGAGTGAGAAGAGAGGCAAGTAGATGAGGAAAGGTATATTTGACTATTGTTCCAGGTGATCCACCGATGTATCTACCTAAAAATTCACCAGTATGTAGAAGAAAAGTTGAGATGGTTGCCTGACTGAAGAAGGGAGGATAAGTGAGTTGATCCTAGTCGATCTGTCATTCTGTGCTCCAGCCATTGATGAATATTTTATTTTTATTTATTGTTTTTGGCGGAACTGGGGATTGAACTCAGGTCTTTGCACTTGCCAGGGAAGCGCTTATCCCACTGAGCCATCTACCTGGCTCCAGATGAATGCTTTCAGAGAGCAACAACTCCATGGCGTGCAAGTTATCCCATGGGGCTGAACTTCAGCCCCTATGAGTACTTGATGAGGGATAGCTCATCCTATATGGGTTACAGTTGTTTAGCTTCTATACGATAGAAATTCCACTCAAATAAACTTCATTAAAAAATAAAAAGAAACAAAGAAGATGTGCGTTGGGGTCTGGTTTGAGTAGGGGAGTCTCTGGGTCAGTGGGCCAACAGAAGTTCCTATGGCGTTAGAACCCTTCTTTATCGTGTTGTGCAGTGTGGTAGCCGCC
This sequence comes from Ctenomys sociabilis, assembly GCA_004027165.1. Taxonomy (NCBI): domain Eukaryota; kingdom Metazoa; phylum Chordata; class Mammalia; order Rodentia; family Ctenomyidae; genus Ctenomys; species Ctenomys sociabilis. The sequence continues at coordinate 8,581 of PVKA01002271.1, read as the reverse complement.
AGCCATGAGTGACTTCTCAATACTTGAAAGGTGACTCACATGACTGAGAACTGAATTTTGTACTTTACTTTGTGTTAGGTAATTTAAATTCAGATTTAGATAAGTGCATATGCAGAGTGGCTGCAGGACCAGACCTAGATAGAGACCCAAATCATGCTGTCTCTTGGAGACATTCTGATTGACACTGTTTGTGGGTCCTTGCTTGATGGTGTTCATGGAGTTAGGGAACCATGCCAGGGGTGGATCAATGTCTGATTCCTGAACAAGGCGTACCTGTCTGAACTAAATGAATGGGTTTCAAGGTAAAACAGATTTCTGTATCCCAAGAGGGAAGAGAGGATAAACTGGCCTGGCAAAAACCTTTTTCCTCATTCCCTGCTCCCAGAGTGCCAAATATTTTTCTGAGAAGAAAGGAGTGGTGGAGAATTAGAGCTCACCCCACAAATACTTAGAGACCCTTGGTGCCATGCACTGTGTTAGAAGCTGGGAATGCAAATAAAGTAATCAGGGTGAGATCAAAGTAGAAGTATCAGCCTGGGGAGATAGCTCAGTGCAATAAGTACTTGCCTGGCAAGTGCAACGTCTTTAGTTCAATCCCTGGTACCATCAAAAGAAAAAGTATCTTGTTCATTATTCAAGCTGACTCCTAAAGATATAAAATACAGCAAAAAAAATCCCAAAGTACAGATAGGTGGACATGCTGTTTTCAGTATAACTAGTTTTGCATTTAGCCAAAAGGCAAACACTGATTGTCCCTAGCTGGATAGCTATTGCCACTGTGCACAGACAGAGAGATAGATGGTAGATAGATAGATAGATAGATAGATAGATAGATAGATAGATAGATAGATAGATAGACAGACAGACAGACAGACAGACAGATAGATAGACAGACAGATAGATAGACAGATAGACTGACAGACAGAAACAGAGAGGGAGAGAGAGAGAGGGAATCAAGTCCAGTCTTGGAGAAGGGGCCAGAGACTGTGGGTGGTGAAGCATGAGTTATCTAAAAATAGAGTGGTGGCTAATTGATGCGAGCCTTTAAAACAGATCAAATCCAGAGGATGGACTTATGTGCACTCTTTTGGGATTCATACTTCTTTAGAGAATTGCTCAAAACCAAGTTGCCCAAGAGCTGGCCTGTGCATCTGCTCTAATAGTGTTTGTAGATACAGTATCATGTATGCACCTTGTACAACAAAAAGCCACTACGAAAACAATGTGCAATGTATTAATTGTTGAATCTGTCCTACTAATTTGATTTGAAACTGTCTCATTGCTATTTGTTCTTCAATAAAATAAAAAAAAGAAAGAAAGCTGGCCTGTGTACCCCACACTGCTTATCCTGAGACAGTGTATATCTTGCCTTCGCCCAGCTGAAGGCAGAGTGTGTGGCAGGCTCGCCCCCTGCCCAGCCTTCTCTGCTCTGTTCTTGTCCCACTGAGCCCTCTGTAAGCCCAGGCCAGGGTGGGGAAGCTACTCTAAGTATGTGCTTGCTTAGTCTAGATGTTAGGACATGGGTGGCCCAGGCAGTGGCAGGTTCGGTTACTAACCTTTGTGTCCTCTCCTGAAGCCTACAAGTTAGACCTCATGAGCTCCACTTTACAGACAGGAGAATTGGACATTCAGGTATTGCTGTTTTACAGTAAGTAACAGAATTCATAAACAGAGAACTCAGGTTTGAACCCTGACACCTAATTCCCTGGTTGCTACCTACACTGCTCTAATTGGACTCCTCTGATATCCTGCAGATAGACACTCTTGCAACCCTCACTGTACAGGAGGATGGGGAGCATCTACAGTGTGGGTAGGGGTCTGGAGCTCTGGTTCTGTGACTCTGGGCGTGTCACCTACTCTCCAAGCTTTTCATTCTCCATCAGTGAGAGCATAGTGCATGGCCCCGCCTACCTGTGGCTGCTGCTTTTGGGCTTCTGTCTTATGCCAGGCTGTGTTGGTCACTATACACAGGCGTCCTCACTTAATATATATGCTTTTAGTCTCCTAGAGCACTGGGAAGCTAAGGACACCAGTAACTCAATCTCAGATCACCCAGAGGGCCCACAATGTGGCTAGGTCAGAATTTGAACCCAAGTTTTTGGTTCCAAAAGCCTTGTTTTCTTGTTTGGCAACATGAGGCTTCTACAAAGAGACAGGTGTGAAATTGTTGGGGGCTGCTGAGGGAGAAGAGAGAAAGCCTAACTAAGCCTTCTGCCAGGGGCAGGTGGCTAGCTGGTTACAATCAGCCTCAGGGAGTTTTAGGGTGGGTGGAGTGTTTGCAATAGTACTCCTGTGCCTTTTCCCTCCAGGAACCTCTTTATGGGTAGGCAGCGTGGTGGAAGGAGAGACATTTGACCACGGACAGATGTGCCGTGGTGACCACATGACGGGGTTGGAGATGGAAGGATGAGGTGGCCTGTGATGGACCCTGCAGCCAATGCAGAGGTGTGCGGTTCCCCCTTCTGTCCTGATGCTAGATGCTTGTTTTCTGGCCATTGCCTACTTCTGCTTCCAGTTTTCTATATTTAAGCCCCGTCAACTACAGATGATGTTCACTTTGTCTCTCGAGGACACTGAAACCTGGTACAGTCTCCAATAATGAGTGCTGTATTCTTAGGGGATCAAAAGCTCCCCAGACACTTTCAGTGTGAGCCATGATGCTTTGTCTATATCATGCAGCCTGAAATTCCAAACAGCACAGGAAGAGCAGGCTTGAGTGCTCGCATCAGAGTGTTCTCCAGGTCTCTCCTAGGGAGATCAAGTGCCCTGCAGAACAGAGGGCAACTGGAAACAGTGTGGAAAGGGGGTGGAATCTGGAGCCCAGGCCAAGGCACAGGGCAGGACACCTTGTCTTCCCTGAGAAGCTCACAGAGGAAATTTCCACCAGTGGCGGGTACTCTGTCTGAGGAAGGTGACAGTTCAGGATGTGGATGGTCACAGCGTAAGCCACTGCCCAGGGCTCCAAGGCGAGGCCTGGAGGGGAAGCGTGAGTGCCAAGGGTTTCTACAGCCCACTCACAGGGGAAGTGCAGGGCTTCCAAACAAGACAGTAAGGGGTGATGCAGGCAGCCAGCTGTCACCTGCCTGGGGCCAGGACACAAGTCTTCTCTCATGTTGTTTGTCCTGGCTTTAGCATTCAGTGTTATCTTCATGGGCCATTGTTGCCAAACTGGCAGAACTCTGGTTGGAAAGGCCCATGGAGGAAGTCACATCCACCTAGGTATCCTTCTCCTTCTTATTCCCCCTAGCAGTCCTCCTCAGCCATGATGGTATAGCAATGAAAATGGCTTCGGAGCCAGGGGCTCCTGGGTTGCTCTTGTATTCCGGGAATAAGCTGCATGCGTCTTTATGCCTCCTGTGCTGTCTAACTGGTTCCCTGGCACTTAGCAAACCAATTAAATGTTGTCATCTCACAGAGGTGAGAGGTGGCTTCTCTGGATGGTTCTAGGTTTGCGGATCCCTCCTGAGCTTGTGGCTAAGATGTCAGCTACAGGCCAAAGGTCCACCTACCTGCCATGCACTCGCTGCTGCTGACCGGTGTTGCCAACCTGCAGGAGGCCTTTGTTCTTCATCACAGTGGCCTCTCCACATCTTTCTCAAAATTGCCTGTCTACAATGGTAAGGACTGTAGAACCCATGGTCCTTTTATGACCTAGCTGCACGCAGTGTGTCCCCATTTGTCATTGCCCCTTTAGCACACAGCTCAGTCCTCAAGAGGCTGCCCAAGAACACAAACACCTAGGGGCAAGCAACATGGGGAAGCATCTTGGAGATTGGCTGCTGCATTCTCTTTGGGTTTTAGGTTCCTCCAGTGGGAAAAAATATTTATACCTCTTTGTGATACTGTAGTGTAGAGAGGCAACAAGAGAAACAAAGTACCTGGCACAAAATAGATGCTCAACAAATTATCATCCTCCAGTGATAACATTTATGGGAACAGTTTTAGTATTTTCCAGTAATACAACAGCCTGCAGGTTACTAAGTGTCAACATTATTCTAGGAGCTTTCCTTTTTTTTTTTTTTTTTTTTAGCTTATCTACTTCTTTAATTTTTGTAACAATCTCAAGAAGTAATTGGAGTTATCTCCTCCATTCTGCAAGAGAGCATGAAGGCCTGAGGCCCTGAGGTAGAGTCCAACTAGGGCATATTGACTTCCAGCCATACTATGTTTTGATCCAGCTGTTCCTGAAGTCTTTTTGTCAGACATAATTAATTGTCCCCGTCTCTTGTCTTTCAAGTCTAGGTGGTAAAATGGCCTGGGATGGGAACCCTGGCTGTCTGCTTCGCCGCCTTGTGGTCCTAAGCGAGGCTCTCACTTTCCAGGTCATTCACATCCTGTCTATGAAGCAGAGATGTGAACCCCATCCCGGAGCTGAGGAGAAGATGAGCTAAGGAGATGAGCTGAGAATGCATGGCTCTACCAGCTGGTGAAGACCAAGGCTGTCAGTGCACGTTTGCTTAGAATGACTGTCTCTTGTCACCATCCTGTCTTTTATCCAGTGACAAAACCTGTGTGGTTCCTTTTAGGACATTCAGTGATAAGAACCTAGGGATAAAGACTCACAGTTACCCCTGGCCTAGGACCTGCACCTGGACCTCGGGTCACACTGCTTGGCTCCAAGAAGTGACTGGGTGTAGGGGAGGAGAGGAAGAAGACCGTGATGCATGTTTCCCTTGTGCTCAGCTGCTTGGCGGACTGAGTAAGAGAGCAGAGTGGGGGACGTGGTGATAGAACCCTGAGTCTTGTTCCTGCTTTTGTTAAACGATGCTGTTCCCTGGAAGATGAGCCAGGGGTGCAGAGGGGTCATTTCTGTCCTCCGCTTGCACAGTGTGAAAGTTCAGGATGGCACTGAGCCCGCAGGTGTGTGGTCTGCAGTCAGCCCAGAAAGGCCTTATCCTTCAGGTGCTTCTAGGCCACCTGAATGGGGCTGTTGAGGTAGGTCTGCCGTAAGCCAGTTTGTTGTGAGGTCTCATGAGGCAGCGCTACTGAGCATAGCACTAGGCCCTAGGCAGTACTCAATGGATGCAATAATAATGATAGGTTGAGCAAGCAACTGGATTCTCCGCAGGGTCCACTGCAGTGGTCAGCAAGCCAGCAGAAAGCTCTGGCAGTCTCGGCCCTGCCCACCCCCTTCCTCTCCTTTCTCCAGCCCCAGGATGGCAGGAACAAAGTCTCCCTTTCTTTGCTTAGAGAGTCAGTTGCTCAGGGCCCCTGCTAGGGCAGCAGGCCCCCAGGCCTCCCAGTAGGAATTCCCCTAGAAGACAAGGCCTTGCTGTGACCTTTGGCCTTTCGGCCCCTGGGTGAAGGACCATTAACCACACTGCTTTCCCCAGTCCTTTGTGGAGCTGAGTCCTTTGTCCAGCTGTCCTCTGCAAAGAAAACACGTGGAGTGATGGCTTCTGTCCCCAGGCTGCCTGTGAGCATGGGCTGCCATCTTTGTTCACCGTGCCCATTCTAATTTATAAAATTCTTTCATGTGTGCGATCTCATTAGGTCTCCGGAGAGGTTATGTTTCTTTCTCAAGGTCACCCAGCTGGCAAGTGGCCAGACAGAATGGGTTCCCAGGTCTATGACTCCCTAGCACCCCTCTGTCTACTCCATCAGGCTGCCTGGCAAGGCACAGAAAGGGCCCTGGGGATGATTTAGAAGGATCATTTAGGTTTGTCCCATTTCTGTCCTCGACATTCCTTACTAGGCAGGATTTCTAACCAAAACCAAGGGAGCAGAGTTGCTATGTATATTTACTGAGCTCCTTCCTTTGCCAGACATTTCACGCAAGTTTTCAGCTTGGTTCCAAGCTAGGCCTCATGGGAAACCTTTGAAATGGGGGTTCTTGCTGTCTACGGATGAGCGAATGAGGATTTGGAGGCCAGTGAAGATGCCACAGCCAAACAGCGGAGGAGGGCCGAAGCAGGGATTTGCACCTCAGTCTCCCCGGCACTCTGAAGCCCAGCCTGTATCTACCACCTTGAGTGCTCTGGACTGTTGAGGGGTTGCTGCCTACAGAGCGACTGCAAACAATCCAGACTCGGGCCTAGTAGTACATGTTTTCGTGATGCACTACGAGGGGAGCAGACTACTTCCTGTGTCACAGTGACCTACTCCGTTGTGCTTAGAGGGCAACGGGGGCTTTATTCTGAGCTGTAGACAGGATGCTGCCTGCGCAGGGACCAGCCCAGAGGGGGCAGTGCCAGCTCCTCCACTGTCTACCAGCTGAACCCTGGATGCTGAAGTAGGAAGAGCCTAGGAGTGAGGCCCGTGGAGACAATGCCTCAGAACCCCCAGCAGCACCACTGACAAATCTGCTTCAACGTATATGGCTCTGCTCACTTGAAGCAAGAGATGACCCTGCACTGTGTCATCGGGATTATGTTTAGCTGCAAGTAGCAGAGAGTCCCCAGTAGCTGCAATTTAAACAGGATGCTATTTCTCCCTCCCGTGAAAGTCCAAAGGCAGGTGGCCGGGGTGGTACAGAGGCCTCGCACTCCCTGCCTTGTAGTGGTTTCCTGCAAGTGCTTTCCATTCCCAGTGCCACCTCATGGCCTAGGTGGCTGCTAAAGCCACAGCCACTGTGTCCATCACCCATGGGAAGGCCAGAGAGCTGAAGAGAGAGTGTGAACCACATTCTCTAAGTGAAGGGTCCTGGGAGTTGTCAAGTGATGCCTACCCATGGGTGCTATTGGCCAAACTTAATCACATAACCACACCTCAAAGCAAGGGGAAATTGGGGACAGTCCCCAAATTTGAGTCTTTCTTACCAATCAGAATTCTTCTGCCCTGAAGTTGTTTAAGCTTTTGTCATGGCTCAGGCAATATATTTTAATGTGTCTACAAGGTCTACAGAGTCTTATTACACAAATTGGACACACAGTGGTCCTCCTGTTTTTCAGCTTTCCAAGCACTGGGATTACAGGCGCGCAACACCATACCCAGGCTCAGTCGCTGTCCCAGCCACTGAGTCTGCCTAAGCAGGTGCTCTAAGCCGTTCTGTTATCTGGCCAGCCTTTCAGGTATCATATTTAATGTGTTTTTGTTGTTTTGCCTCAGCAGTTCTGCCGGCTACTTACTTGTATCACTTTTTATAAATGATAAAACTGATCATCAGAGAGGTTATGTAATATGTTCTAGGTCATGGGAAGGTACTGGTGAAGCTGGGTTTCAAGAAAAGGCCTGTTAGACTTAGAAACTTGTGCGATTACCTTCTTTAAACCCCATGTGGGGCCAGACAAATGGCTCAGTAGAATAAGTGCTTGCCTGGCAAGCACAAGGGCCTGAGTTCAATCCCTGGTTACACACACACACACACACACACACACACACACACACGCACGCACAAAAGCCTGTGTCAGGAGTGGGAGATGCTCAAGATGAGGTTTTAATCTTCTCCAGTCTGCAAGAAACGATGCCATTGCCACGTGATGGTGGCTTTTCATAATGGAAGGGGATGGCTGATGCCGTTTTGGGTGATATTACAGATTACATCAGATGCCCACACCCCAATTTACACAGTGGAGTGCTAACCCCTGGTGTTGGGAGCCGTGCAAGCAGCAGCTCGGGATCCCTGGGTAACAATGTAACAGCTTGGAGCTCCTTGTGGGTTCCGCTGTGACTTCATTTGGACATGGAGTAAACACAAGTGCCATTCAGTGAGAAGGAGGGCAGACTGGAGCGGGAGGGACTTTGAGAGCAGTGTGAGTGGTGTCCCAGGAGAAGGCGGCCACGTGAAGACACAGAGACGTGGGGAGCAGGTCGGTGGGTGTGAAGTCAGATATTGGGGCTGCTGAGGATCCAAGGAACTTGAAATAATGCAATGCAGCAGGAGTTAGGAAAGGGACACGGAACGTATTTCTGCTTCCCAGCCCTCTCGGGCCTATAGACACTTTAATCTTAAATGTCTTTCTTTTTCCTTAGGATGTTTGTGATACGTAACGATTGCATTCACCTTGGGGTACTGGCACGTATATATACTGTATCTTTATTGCTTTTACGCCCCTCTCTTCCCAAGACCTCCTCCCCATCTCTGAAGAGTCTACCTCCCTGTTTCTTACCTTTTTATCTTTAAAATTACTTATAGTTTGGGCCTCTTACATTAGAGAAATCATGCAATAGCTAGCCTCCTGATTTATTGAATCTGATTTCATTGTGTCTGATTTATTTTACTTAGTATTATGGCCTCAGACTTGATCTTAGGATTCTGGCTTTCAAGGGCTGGTGAGATAGTTCAGCGGACTGTATGCATGCTTAGGCAAGTGCAGGGACCCGGGCCGATCCCTGGCACCGCATGCTGCCCCAGCCCCACCCCCAGGTGCACTCAGCTGGCCACTGAGACCGTGCGTGGTGGCACACACCTGTAATCCCAGTGCTGGGGAGGCTGAAAATGAGTCCAAGCTGCATAGTGAGAACCTGTACCATATACATTAAAAAACAGAATGACTTTCAGAGCTGTGGGCAATATATTTGTAGCTATCTAAGTCACCCAGGCTGTGGAATTTTATTAGGTTAACTCTAGAAAACTAACACAGATGCAGTGTGTGGTCCACAGCTTTGTTGTGGAAACTATTTTCTTTTTCCTTTCCTTTCC